>JACEVL010001015.1:0-17500 GCA_020284085.1 Aporrectodea caliginosa
AAATCAAATGTGATCTCAATTTTTGATTGTCGAAGTGCTTACTGGACTTGTCCTGTTAAGCAAACTGATCAATGGAAAACTGCTTTTGTTACTCACAATGGACTGTACGAGTTTACTCGTGTTCCTTTTGGAATGATCAACTCAGGAAGAACATTTGTTAAAGCAATTAACATGGTTTTACAGCCTATAAATGAATTTGCTGAGCCCTATGTAGATGACATTGCTGTGCATTCAGATGATTGGAAGATTCATTTACAGCATTTAGATGCATATTTAATGCAAATGAGACTGCATAACATTACTTTGAACTTAAAGAAATGGATCTTTGGTAAGAGTGAGGTAAAGTTCATCGGTCATGTGGTTGGTTCTGGAACGATTCAAATGAATCCAGATAGAATTGAAAGTTTAATTAATTTGAAAACCCCAGAAACGAAGAAACAAGTTAAGCAATTGCTGGGATTTTTTGGTTACTATAGACAGTTTATCAAAGATTTTGCACAGATTGCGAAGCCTCTATCTGATTTGACAAGCAAACATGTTCCAGATAAGATTGATTGGACTGATAGACATCAACAGGCATTTAATTTACTTAAAGATGCTGTACGCTCTAAAGTTGTTTTATATGTTTTTGATGTTGGAAAACCTTTTAATTTGTACTGTGATAGCAGTGATTTTGCAGTAGGAGCAGTTTTAACGCAGATGGATGATAAGGGAATAGAGCGCCCTGTGTCATTTATAAGTCAGAAGTTGACTGATACCCAGAGGAGATGGGCAACTGTGGAGAAAGAAGCCTATGCTATTGTTTGGGCTCTAAATAAGTTGAAAGAGATAATAATTGGATCTAAAGTTCACATCTTTACCGATCACAATCCTTTAACTTATCTGACTGAATCTATGTCTAAGTCTGCTAAACTGGTGCGTTGGGCTTTAGCACTGCAAACTTTTGATGTAGAGGTTAATTATAAGAAAGGACGATTAAATGTTGTAGCAGATTGTTTATCTAGATTATAAGATTGTTTATTTTAATATATTGTATAGTATTAAGTTTATTGCATAATTTAGTACATGATGATTTCGCAAATTTTTAAGTTTAATTTGCTCAATCCAAAGAAAGGGAAGGAGGTAATGTGAACAAATGTTTTGCATATATAATGAGCACAGGTGTTCCTTATGTTGATATATATATATAATGTGTATTCGATTGTTAAGCGGTTTTAGTCTTAGGCCTTAGTTGCGCTGTCGGCTCGTGGGCGCTTGGACTAAAAGTAGCCTAAACATTGGCTGACGGTAGATTCTCTTTACACGTGCAGTTAGCGCGCCAAACTTAGAAACTGCTGATGACAGTGAATTTGAACTATACAGTGTAGTACAGTTGTGTTAATGCAAGAGTTGAGTTGTTGTTATTAAACTGTGTTTGAAGAAAGAAAGAAACATTCAAAGAACTGTGTCAATTTAATTCTTAAACAGTTAGAAGACGTTGAGCAATTTATATGTAGAGATAAGGAAAGTTCTTGAGGTAGGTCACAACTAAGAAAGAAAAGAGTTGGTGACAGTTTTGTTTTGAGTTCTTGTTCGTCTACAGTGAAGAAGTGTTTTCTGTGATGAAGACTGCGGTACGCAGGTATTATGTTTAACTGCTTTTATCGATGAGAATACAGTTTTATTACATGACATTGTCTTTTGTCCTCATCTTTAGGTAGTTAACGTAACAATTTTATGTTACATGCCAGACCTATGAGGATATTGGGTGATAGTTGGCATTGCATGTAACAGATAGAATTGCACATGTCTTTCTTGCTGGTCGTTTCATGGAAGGATGGGCTGGAAGGTTAGAGTTGTAGCAGCTGCATGTTTGGCGGGAAAGATCCTTTGGTTGGGATGATAAAGGGATGAGTGCGTAGACAGTGGGTTGCGAGAATCTACCCATTTTTGTTTTATTTGTATAAAAGTGGCTGATATGTGAACTCTGGAGTTCAGTTCCGTCTAACTCTGGAGTGCAGCTTGATGTCTGTTGCGGATCGTTTGATGTTTTACAAAGAATACTGAACTTTGACAAGACTTGTTGTGCTGTTCATACTGGCTTGGACCTCTTTGCGAGAATCTAGGACACGAGTTACGACCAGTATGTAACAGATGGGGGCTTCGTCCGAACACGCTGTTCATCTACAGGTGGTCTACTTCGTCCGAACACGCTGTTCATCGACAGGTGGTCTACGTCTGCGTTCTACATGGTGTACGTTGCCACAAGACGGAGTCCAAAGGAGGATGGAAGATGTGCGTCTGCATGGTCGTCTACATGGTCGAATGCATGGTCGTCTACATGGTCGAATGCCTGGGCGTCTACATGGTCGTCTTCATGGTCAAATACATGGTCGGAGACAGTCGATGGACGAATGGTCGTCTTCATGGTCGTCTTCATTGTCGTCTACGTGGTCGAATACATGGTCGTCTACATGGTCGTCTACGTGTCGTCTACATGGTCGTCTACAACCGGCTGGACAATGTGTGGGTACGAGTGGTCGAAGATGTTCAATTGAAGGATGGTCGTCTACGGAGTTTCGGAAGTGGTTACCGAGTGATGTTCATCTCTACGCTGGAAGGAAGGTCTGTTAAAGTGCTTGTTCATCTGTCGGAAGATCGTCAATTCGAGACTTTTGTTGAGTTGGAGTTGGACATCGGCAGTTGATCGTAAGACGGGAACTGTTTCAAGGAACTATTTTCGGAAAGTACTGTCGATATTTTAAACATATTGCACACTTGTTGTGATTATTAGAAAAGGAGTAGTAGAATAATTTATTCATTTTAAAGAGTAATCATTGTGCAATAAACTTACAGATTCAAGATTTGAACTAATGATTTAATTGTGACGATGTCTAATGAAGAAAATTTTAGTACATTGAAAATATTCAAAGAAAAATTAGAAGACAGTGAATAGGCTCAAATAGAAACTACAGGTTGTAATGAATTTGTAATTAACGAGTTTTGAAAGTAGATAGTTGGCTATATAATTGTGGACTCTTTTTGGGCGTGTAATATGATTTTGGTAATTGGAATTAGGATTTGTTTTGTGTGTTTGGAATGTAAATTGGAATTTCGAAAAGGTATAGAAACAATTGAATTGGAAAATTTAATGTAATGGAATTTGGTATTTGGAATAATTTGGAAATTGGTAAACGGATGTATGGACAATGGATTTCCTGGAATATTTATGGAGGTTGATTGCATTTATGGTATTATGGAAAGTGGTTATGAATGAGGTTGTGGTTTATGGTCTTCCGGAATTGTTACTGTGCTTGGTCACTTGGTTATGGTAATTGAAAAGTGGTATTTGGACTCGTATATATGGATATAATGTTTGGTAATTGGTACATGGTGGTTAGGAGGCACACCTATTTCTGAAGGAGTAATGTTATTGAGTAATGGAAATAGACATTGAAAATTAGAGGTACAGTATTTGGAATTATGGTATAGTGTTAAAAGGACATGCAAGAGATTAATGTTGTTGCATAATATATAGGTTAAATAAGTACTACGTAAGTTATGTTTATTGTGCAGCGTTGTTGTTTACATTACCTCGTGTAATAGTCGTGAACTAAATAGGAATGGGTTTTGCATCAGAGTTAGTGAAGGGATGGTTGATAGATAGCTAGAGTTTTGTTTTGTAGGTTATATTTTCTTGTGAGAGAAGATTTATTATTATGTCCTGTGGCAGAGGAAATTTATTAGATAGTCCAGTGAGACTTGTTTTTGCAAGTGTAGATGGACATAATAGTGTGTCCGACAGGCCGTGGAGAATAGAGTAGGTGGGGCAGCTTGAGACGCTGTATAGTACCCATATAGTGGGGTTTTTGATAAGTCACACGAGCTTCGTATGCTTTCGGTAGTAACTGCCTTATCCCACAAGGAAAGGTGCAAGTTGGAATAGAATTAGATTGTAATTGAGGGAATTGACATGAGCAATTACCCGGGAATTAAGTATAGTGTTGGACAAGTGGTGTTTCTATGTGTTTGTGTATTAGTTCTTATGTGTTGCTAAGTTGCGATGATGTTAGTTGCATTTATGTACCGCCTCTCCGCACCAGGAAGGTTACCGTTGTGTGCGTTTAGTGACGAGGATGCATAATTATTAGTTTGAAAGTGCTGCATATTATTTGATAGCTGCCTTGTCCCAAAAGGAAGGGTAATGCTTTCAGAAATATTGTTAATAGCTGCCTTGTCCCAAAAGGAAGGGTAATGCTTTGAGAAATGCTGCATAGTGAGTTGATTTTGATGCTGCATATTGATTGCGTATGATGCCGCGTCTATTGATGAGTATGTAACTCGCTTCTTACTGGTATCAATAAATAAATAAATAAATCAATAAATCAAACATACTGAAGCTGCAGAGGGTTCAGAACTCTTTGGCTAGAGCCATAACTAATACATCCAAATATGAACATATAACCCCTCTGCTTAAATCTCTGCATTGGCTTAAACTTACCTCTTTCAAATTGCTTATCCACCTTAGGTTGCCTCTCTGTCTCTTACGGACTGATCTTCTGGATGTTGATATGATTACGGATTGTTTTGATGCGCCATCGGTTGATGCCTTGTGCATTAGACACCGGCGCAATAGAAGTTGCTAATTACATTACATTACATTACACCATCACCGCAGCCCCCCGTGAGTCCAGCGAAAGATAACCCGATCTTCGCATCCGAGCTGGGAATCTCTCTTCATGGGCCCGATCGTCGGCAGTAGCAAATCCCCACCACACCAGAGCCGCATAAAGAAGCTTTGCAACAGTAGTCACACCAGCGACAGTGTGGAGGGCCCGAGCGGGTAGACCATGGGCCTTTAAACATTCTCAGGGCGTAGAGAGAACTCGAGCATGCACACAGAATCTTGCCAACATGCGAGGATGCTCGAAGATCATCGGTGATGGTAACCCCTAAGATGTTCAGGGTGGTCACACGTTGGACCCCCGAAGGCGGTGGCAGAAGGTCGACGCACCCGCGATGGACGATCAGCATATCCCTAGACGTTGACTGGTTGAGCCGAAGATTGTTAGCTCGGGTCCAAGACGACACATTCACCATCTCCTCGCCAACCTCGTCTCATGTGTCTTCGGCATACTTCCCCATTTTATTGGCCAGATGAATGGGATGGAGGTCCGAGGCGCTCCTCAATTTTTCTTTGGATTGTATTAAAACGAGGAGCCACAGTTTTATAAGTGCAATATATAAGCAGTCTCAAAGGACACCTCCGATCATCTTGTTCCATTTCTTGTTAGAATCTTGATCATCTGAGAAAACTGTTGCTCAGATAAGTAGGAACTATTAAATGTAACCAATTCTTTGATACCGGTAGCTTTGCTCTCAAGTGTTTTGTAGTGCTCTTCTTTGTACGTCTTTGCCCAGAACTGAGTTCTTGAGGAATGCTTACAAGTACATATCCTTCATTCTGCAATCGCATTGCAGCTCAACAAGCGTTTCCTGTTTATTGCTACGAATTCTCACAGCCTGCTAAAGTAAGTAAGTCAATGTAATACAAGAACGACTGACGTATGCTGTGAGAATGAGCGACACACCAACGACACCATGTTTACGCGACACACTGCCAGTCGATTCACGACACACTAAGCTCAGGCCAAGACAACCAGGCAACAAGATGATCAAGTATGCTGATGACAGTTATCTTTTGATACCTGCCGCAAACAGCTGGATGGTCAAGTCTGAGATTGAGCACGTAGCGACATGGGCTGAGACACGCAATCTCACACTGAACTACGACAAAGTCCAAGAAATAGTGGTCGGCCCAGGACAGGCTGCCAAGATGACCAACCTACCACAATACCAGGGCTGGCAAGAGTGGAAAGCACGAAAATCCTGGTAGTAACAATAACTGAAAAACCTGTCTTGAATCACATATTAGCAACATTTCAATCAAAGCCAGATGATGTACAACATCCGAGTACTGGCTGCCCATTCCCAGTCCATCATTGGACTCGGAAAGCGTGCCACCAGTATCAAGGATGCTGCATGCAGGGCCGGATTAACTTCCGGGACCCTAAGCCAAGAGCAGGGTTAGGCCAAAACAAAATAATGGTGTGTTTCCGGTAACGCGACCGAGTCTATTTTTGGCCGCGACTCTGAAAATTTTGTAAAAAAAATTCTGAGATTGAGCACGTAGCGACTTTTAGCGACGATTTTGTAAAAAAAAAATTTTCCGGAAAATTAAAAAAAAATTTTTTTGTCCTACTTCACATACATTAAGCCTTTGCATGTCGGTGATGCAGAATCGCGACATTATAGGTGCATTCACTGAAGCAGAGACGTTAGGAAATTAGCGGTCTTTCAATGGAAATAATGGTGCCGTAAATTACAGCAATAAAAGGGCTAAAGTGTGGAGTTTGGGAGAGGGAGGTAAAAGACCCGAAACAGTGGTGGATTTTCTCAGGGTAATTTGACAGGGTTATTTCACAAATCTGACCACCATATTCATTGTATCAGAAATACCTATTATCATACGTGCCATTATAAAAGTAAAGCCTCCTAATAGCAATCAGCCTACTTAACAACCTCCGTAGCATTCTACTTTCGTAGCAACCAGCCTTCTTAGCAACCAAGCTTTGTAGCAACGCAGCCTCTATGTCAGCCTCATTAGCAACCAGTTTCAAAGTCAGACTTGGCCCCTTTAGCAACCGCCTTCCTTAGCAACAGTTATCCTTAGAAACTCTCCTGCTTAGCAACTGCCTTCATTAGCAACTAGTCTCCTTAACAACCAGTCTTCGTAGCAACTAATCTTTGTAGCAAGCAGTCTCCTTAGCAGACGACGTTAGGAAACCATATTTCTTTCTATGCAGCGTTAATAATATTATAACAATAAATGGGCTCAGTGTTTCCCATGGACAATTTACACACATGCGCCTCTGAGTAGAGCCCTTGAAGAGGCGCTATATAAATTTTATGATTGATTGATTGATTACGATTGATTGATTGACATGTATGATGTTGAGGAGATAACAGACACCGAAAAGTCTGTGATTTTCTCACATTACCACCCATGCATATTTCCTAAACAGCCGTTGTCTGCTACACGTTTATTGTTTGATGTACATAATCCATAATTCCTTCCCTGCCCCTTCCATTTCACCTTGCAAGAAAAACGATGTCAACAAAAATGAAATAAATAAGATTGTTTTCTACAGCAGTTTGTAGGTACATTCTAGAAATAGACATTTTTAATACTCGCATAGAAAATACATACTTTGGTACAGCATGTACCGCTGTGCATAAATGGGCAGTGGCTTAATTTTGGGAAATCACTGCATAAAATTATTTTACCAAAATAAAATTATTTTCCTACCTACCTACCCAGTTTTTTTTTAACTCTGTTACCGGAAACACACCATTATTTTTTTTGGCCTTAATACATCCGGGGGACCTAACCCCAAAGCAAAGTTAATTATCAAAGTACGGGTATCCGAACACAAAGTTCTAAATGTACATGATAAGCTATGATTTTTCCAGTGAAATATAGGCTAAATAATAATAGACCGACACGTGTTGCATGCGTACCATTAACTATGGTAAGGCCAAAAAATAAAGTTGTGTTTCCGTAACGCGACCGAGTCACTTTTTTAGGCCCGACTGGGAAAATTTTGTGAAAAAGTTTTTTCTATTGACACATGAATTTAACCTTTGCATGCCAGAGGTGCAGATTTGCGACATTGATAACATTGCTTTCCTTGCCAGAGTAAATAAGGGCATCGTTAATTAGAGCAATAAACGGGCTAAAAATTTCCCATGGTCAGTTTTAACAAGCGTCGGATGGTTGGGGTGGGGGTGGGTAATACATCCGCAGGTCAAACTCAACACGTCGCAGAACCTACCCATGCCTTGGGTGGGTGGCTGGATGTCATCATCACGCGCGACGACTGTAGCATCTCTGATCTAACTGTTGAACCGCCGTCCATTTCCAATCACGGTCTTCTACGCTACACCGTGCCACTCCTCTGCGCCCAGCCTACCTTTGCTCTCCGCCACTCCCGTAGTTGGAGGTGCCTTGATCGAGAGGCGTTTTGTGATGGCCTCCTCAGCAGTCCTCTCTGTGGTGACCTCTCGCCTCTGGTCGATCGTCCGTGTGAGGACCTCTTCGCTCTCTACGACTCAGCGATACGACCCCTCATCGCTGACCTTCTTCCGTTACGTCAACATCGAACTCGAGTCAGACCGTTACAGCCATGGCTGGACCAACATTGCCGTTTGCTTCGTCGGAACGTTAGACGCTTTGAGCGTAAATAACGTCGCACAAGTGACCCGTCTGACCGCCTCATCTGGATTAACCATCTCCGAGACATGTATCATGAGTTCCGGCTGAAGGAAACTTCGTATTGGGAGTCGTTGATTGACCCGGGAGAGAGGAAATCCATGTCGGCTCTGGGCGGCGATTGCGGACGTCCTTGGCCGCTCTACAGCCTCCACCTCTCCACCTGAGACTCCGTTCACGGCAGACGGTTACCTCAACTTTATACAGGCTAAGGTTGATTCTACTCGCAAATCCACGGAAAACTCCCCTCCTCCTGTCTTCTCCACTGCAGCTGTTCTCTCTTCGTGGAAGCCTCTTCAACCTGATGCCATTCGTCAACTCATAATGGACTCTTCTTCGAAGTCTTGCGAACTTGACTTACTTCCTCCAATTTTAGTTAAGGAATTTTTAGATGAAATTGTTCCGTTTTTGGTAATTCTATGTAACTCTTCGCTGGCCCAGGCTACGTACCTGCATTGCATAAAAGGGCTGTGGTTTTCCCTTCCATCAAGCGACAAGGTCTTGACCCTGGCTCCCCTTCAAATTACCGCCCTATCTCAAACTTGTCATTCCTCTCGAAGCTTCTTGAGAAATGTGTGTCTGTACAACTGGTTCACTACCTTGACCTACACTCTCTAATGCCTCCTCTTCAGTCTGGATTTAGGAAATTTCACTCGACAGAATCTCTTATGGTGAGTCTTCTGGCTGATGTATTTCATGCCGTTGATCATGGCCATGTCACTCTACTTTCCCTCTATGACATTAGTGCCGCTTTCGACACTGTTGATCACACCATCCTTCTTGACCGGCTCTCTAACTCATTTGGGATTACTGATTCTGCTCTTCTCTGGTTCCGCTCATTTCTTTCTGATCTCAGTAGTTTTTGGTCCCACCCGCTCTGCTTGGGTTCCCCTCTCTTACGGCTTACCTCAGGGCTCGGTTCTTGCTCCCCTTCTGTTTGTCCTATATACTTCGGATCTGGCTGGGGTCCTTGGTCCACTGGGTGTCCTATCCCACCAATATGCTGATGACATGCAGGCTTACCTTCATGGACCTGCAGACACAGCTGCTGTTATGGTCGAGCGTATTCTAGAGGCTTCAGCTGCACTTGACCGATGGTTATCCTCAAATCGCCTCCGTCTTAACCAAGAGAAGACTCAGTACATATGGCTCGGTAGTCGTGCCCAGCTTACCAAGATTAATGCTGACTCCCTTCGTCTTTGGTTTCCAGATATGCACTTCTCTTCCTCTGTCCGTGATCTTGGATTCATTCTTGATCCTGTCCTCTCTCTGTCTGATCACGTAAATAGTGTCTCTCGTTCCTGCTTCTACTACTTACGCCAACTCCGTGCCATCCGCCAATCACTACCACTGCACACTATCACGACTTTGGTCCATGCATTGATCTGTTCCAGGATTGATTATGGGAATGCGGTGTACATTGGTCTCTCCTCTACAAATACATCTAAACTTCAGTCCATTCTAAACGCTGCCGTCCGCCTCATAGGGGGCATTGCAAAGTTTGACCATATCTCCTATTTTATCCGTGACTCCCTTCACTGGCTCCCTATCTGCCAGCGCATCCAATTCAAGGTCTGTTCCCTCATGCGAAGCTGTCTTGCTGGGTCTGCTCCTCACTATGTTAGGGCCTTTTGTACCCCAGTATCTTCTCTGCACAGTCGTTCCTCCCTTCGGTCCTGGGCCCGTTGTTACTTGGTTGTTCCGCGGGTGCGTACTTCTACGGCCCAGTCTAGGAGTTTCGCTATTGTTGGTCCCAATAGCTGGAACCAGTTACCTCAGTCCCTCAGGACTGACCTTTTTTCTATTTCTTTTGACCAGTTCCGCAAGCGCCTGAAAACCTCCCTTTACCAGTGAAGAGACTGGCTTGGGTCGGGAGTGCCTCTGTTTTTGAGTGGCGCTATATAAATGCTTGATTACAATTACAATTACAATTACAGAGGGATTAATTTTCTCACGGTAACTCGCAAGGGTTATTTCCCAAATCCTTCACTGTATTCAATGTATCAGCAATATCTACGATTGTCGTGCATACCGTTAAGCAAAAAAGCCTCATTAGCAACTAGCCTACTTAGCACACGACCTCCATAGAATTTAACCTTCTTAGCAACCATCTTTCTTGTCAACAAGCCTTAGCAACCAACCTTCGTAGCAAGCAGCCTCAGCGTCAGTCGCCAACTTTTAGACACTCAGTTTCAACGTCAGACTCAGCCTCTAGCAACCAGCCCATTTAGCAACCAGCCCATTTAGCAACCAGGCTCCTTAGCAACCAGACTACTTACCAACCGGGCTCCTTAGCAACCACCCTCCTTAGCAACCGTCTTTTTCAGCAGCCTTCTTAGCAAACAACCTTCTTAGCAACAAGCCTCAAGGTCAGCCTCAACTAGGGCTGTCAACGGGGGCCCGGGTTGCCGGGCCCCCGTTCGAACGATTGGGCCCGGGCCGGTAAATCAATTTTCAAAGCCCGTGGAAGAGGCATAATGCCTTAAACAGGCATTCCAATTGTTTAATTATGGTCTAAGGGCTTAATAGCTGGCAGATGGCTGTTGCCTGTACAGCCAAGCCGCGTGTGGTGGGGCAGTCTACGACTCAAGATTGCTTGCATGGGGGCAATTGTATTTCAAGAGGAGCGCCGCCTTGTAACATTGTAACAGTCCGCCATGCACGTGTGTGGTGCATCCAGAGTTTAACAACATCGTACAAAGGCCTTTGATGCCCGCAGAAATTATTTTGAACAGTTCTCACGCTCGCGTGTGGTCTGAGAGAAGCCAATCCAAGAAGGGAGGGGTGGACAGACAAGCCGCCCCTCCACGCCTATAGACTCTGGGTGGGAGGCCTAAGGCTAAATCCGCCGACAGCGGAGAGGGATTGGCTGTTTATGCCGGCGCCTTTCAGACTAGACCCGTTCATGAGGGCTGCAGAATGTTGTGCCCCACTGGAAATGTGTGTCCCCATGCAAGCTATCCTCCATCGGGACTGGCCGGTGACAGCTGTCAATCAATGTAGCACACATATTACGAAATTTAACTAGTCTCTAGCAATCAATACCCAATTAGGAGACTGTTTTACTGACGGCCTGACGGGCTTACGGGCCCCCGTTCAGGTTGTTCTCGGGTACCCGGGCTGCAGTTCACTAACATTTTGACAGCCCTAGCCTCAACTTCTATAGCAACCACCCTCAACCCCAGCCTCAGCATCCTTACCAACCAGCCTCAGCCATTTAGAAACCGTCCTTAGGTACCAGCCTCTTTAGCAACCAGTCTCCTTAGTAACCAGCCTTATAAGCAACCAGCATTACAATTAACAGCCTCAACTTCTTTAGCAATCAGCCTCCTTAATATCCAGCCTTCTTAGCAACCAGTTTCCTCGGCAACCAGCTTCTTTCGCAACCGCCATCCTTAGCTGCCCTCCTTAGCAACTAGTTTTCTTAGCAACCAGTCTTCTTAGCAACCAGCCTCCTTAGCAACAAGTCTCCTGTACAGTCGCACTCCTTAGCAGCCACCATCCTTAGCAACCAGTCTCCTTAGCAAACGTCATCCTTAGCAACCTTATGCCTTAGCAACCACTCTCCTTAGCAACAAGTCTCCTTAGCAACCGAACTCCTTCGCAACCATCGTCCTAAGCAAATAGCCTCCTTAGGAACCACACCTTTTATGAACCAGCCTCCTTAGCAAACGTCGTCCTTAGCAACCGCACTCCATAGCTTGTCATCCTAAGCAACCAGCCTCCTTAGCAACTGTACTCTTTAGCAACCATACTACTAGGTAGTCTGAGGGTCCAGACACTGATTTTTTATACTTGGCTGAGAAAAAAAATGAGAAAAGTATTCCAAGCCTGTTTTCATTATACATAGTTTTAATTAAAGCTGCAGATTTTAACAATTAATTATTCTTCATTGCAATAAGCAGTTTGCTTTCCGTTGTTCAAAAGCATCGCTGACATATTACCTTTAGCATGGGGATTCGTGAAATGATTAAAGTTTTTGTAGAAAAAAAGTAGTAACTGAGTCAGTTCCTACATTTTTTACAGTTTCTCATGCTTTACATAACAGACACCAAATTAATCGATTAATTAAGTTAATTTTTGGAGATTACTTGATTAATTTTTTTAGCCCATATGAAACATCAACTCCTAGACTTTATCAACTTTCCTACTGTACAGCATGAAGCTTTTGTGCCTTCAAACTGCCTTTTTATTATAACCATTGCATAAAAATAATTTTTTTTTACCTGGCTACCCAATATTTTAAACCTCTGTTACCAGAAACACACTTTTTTTGCCTAATCTAAACTCCAAATTTCTAAAGCACTACTCTAAAGCAAAGCACAAAGCACCAGCTAATTCATGAGCGCTTATTCACTTCCTAGAACCAAGCTATGATTTGTTCCACACGTATCTGCAGGAATATGTGGTGCACCATCTTCCCGTGCAAAAACATGCTTCAGACCTTCGTAATCTCACTTTTGGAGATGTACACTTTAACCCTTTAACGACTGATGGTAGTGCTTTTACATGTATTTTACTACCATACGGTCATTAAAAGGTTAAATTAATTTGAATAACAGTTCATTTCTGATGTTCGTAAATATTGTGTTTGCTTGAATGCTCATTTTTGACCTGTGTAAATATTGTTTTAGTTTTACCTACTAAAAGTTCATTTTTGTCCTTGAATATTGTGATTGAACAATACTCACTTACTTGAGCAAAAGTAGTGAACTGTGGTAGGTCACAGCACTCTTCTATCCGATGCAGGGGCGGCCATATTGTTTATTTTGGTGCTCAGGTGTCATTTCCCCAGGTTTACATACCCTGAGGCCAGATATTCAAGTTTGAAGCTTTCCATCCAGATGCTCCTACCACTCATTCATTTATAATGACTCCTGCCTTTTTATATTAAATTTCATGAAAAAAAACAAGTGGGCAGCAACGTTCCCTCTAATATTTTTCCTGTGTGCGCGGCAGTGGCGGTTGTCTGAGCAGCCTAATTTTCGGCGTGAGCAATAAAACTGAGCAACACATTTTCAGAAACATGCATTTGCGATTGTAAATTGTAACTACAGACAGCAGTATACTGACTAAATACACGTTTGTAATAATGTATTTTTATTAAATAAGATGTATGGCTTAGAAATCACGAATAGTTTTACGAATGCGAACTATACCTTCATGTAGTTCTTATTCTAGCATCAAAATAATGCTGAACGCTAAAGTTTCTCCCGCCTATCTTTCTGCGACGACCATAGTTGATAAACTCTGTCGATATTGACCTCCAATCCAGAGCCTTGAAACGACTTTATCCTCATCATCAAGTTCTGTCTCTACCAGCTCAATAAGCCATTCGGTTTTAAACTACACTTTTTCTTCGCAAAACTATCCAATATAGTCCCGTTCGCTTTACGTTTCGACATTGATTACTTTTAATGACACAGAAGTGACAGAAATATTATGCTGTATGAAACTGGTTTAAACTTCCGAAGTGGAATTCGGCACAGATAATCTGATTGACATACAGCCTGTGTGACACAGACCTGGCCCAAGATTTCTCCACTAACAGGTTGGAAGTGGAAAGATCTTGGGCCTGGCCATACAGGCGGTTACGGCATCACCTGTTGGAAGCTCATTAGCCAGCAGGCGCAGAAGCCGGGCGGCAAGGCAGTTCACAAGCATCAGCATCCCCTTTTATTAATCTCACAAGTATCAGCATCCCCTTTAATTAATCTGGCGCGACAAGCTGGTTACGCGTGAACGAAGAGTCGGTAGGACGTTCCAGTTGACTGACACAGGCAGATACTGGATAAGCGGTGTCAACTCCCCTCGTATGTTCCCTTATCTGTTAATAGAAATCCGTAGCTGTGACTCAAAGACTGGTATGCAGCCCGTATGCTCAGCTGCTGCCGCACACAGATCTTGACCTTCCGTTGACTTAAAGATAAGTAAGTAGGTTAATAATTCAATGGCCTACTTTAAGTTAAACAAAACTTTAGCTCATAATATGTATTGCCTACGAAAACTTGTGCGCGGAATGTTGAAACTGCTGCGCGGCTTTTTCTAAAGAGCTGCGCGGCCGCGCAGCCGCGCAGCTTAGAGGGAACATTGGTGGGCAGTAATTAAAGAAGATGCATTACACACATAGGCGCAACCACCCTATGGGACCCATGGAAGCGTCCCCAACTTTCGAGCAGGTTGGGAAGGTCCCCCAACTTTTGCCACCAAATGTTAATAAACTTTTCAATAGGAATTGGAATATTGACCACACTCGATTCACAAAAGTTCCTGCAACTGGGACATTCAAAGACCGCATCACTAACTATGTCCACTGTGTCCTACCTGTGTCCCGAGTGGGGTTCTGCCCTGACATACATTTTGAACAACACTGTACAAAACTTGCAAGTATTCGAGGAATATGAAAAATACTACAAATGGTGAAGCAGCGTCTAAAGGCACAGGGTTTCCTGTAAGTCGCTTTGTAATGGAAACTGCATTAAATTAGCGCTGAAGTGCACGCTGTCTGTCATTATGCATCTTGAAAATCTTAACAGAGCAGTGCAATGCCAAGGTGTCTTTGATGATTTTGGCAATGAAACTTACATGAGATGATTTAATTTTCATTGAGATGTAATGAAAAGTTCGACAATCTCTGATGAAACTGAGCGTACGTGCATGACTCTAGAAGCTCCAGCTCCTCAAATGCCATGAAAGAGGTGGCCCCCCAGGACTATTCTCAGGCACATCTGAACCACCTACATGGAAATAAAATGTGGAGTACTTAAGGGTGCAATATTTTACTTTTTTGATGTATACTGCTGTCTCTGCATTAGAAAACCATTACACTCAGAATGGCCATAGGAAGCACGTTGATCTGGAAAATCTGCAACTTGCATCTGGCACATCAAGTAGCCTATTACAAGAATATTCAGACACAGACACATACAGAATTCTGGTCCAGGTTGCTATGGCCAGACAGTAGAAATGGCATTATCACTGGGAGATGTACTGGCTAACAAACTGCAAAATACTGATAGAAGTTTGACCAAGTTGAACAATGTGTCCAGCTGCTTTTGACCATGTAGCAATGCAGAAACAGAATGCAGCTTCTCAGCATTAAGGTGTCTCAAAACATACTAAAGGAGCAGTATGAGTCAAGAATGTTTTAATCGTTTAGCGGTCTTGCACGTCCATCGTGATTCACTCGACAGTGTAAATGTCTCACAGATTGCACGTGAGTCGTGAGTTTGTTGCAAAGTGCGCGTCACAGAAACTAAGTTTTGGCGCCATCAAGTTACTATGGAGTCTTTACGTTCCTTTAGTATTTTCATGTTTTGTTTGAATGTTTCACTCTTTTAAAATTTTAAATTTCATAACTGCTGTTCTCAACAGTTACAAATTGCTGGCCCTGCAGGCTGCTGATTAAATAAATGCTCGGGCTAAAACCGCTAAACTCAAGTCTTCAAGAAGGTAAACGTGTAGTTTAGTGTTGTAAAGTATCCGCCACTGCATGGGTTTCAGCGTTGGTAGAATACAAGTTGGATTGATGAAACGAATTCTTGCTTAATAGAAGTCAGACTGATGAAAATAATATTTTCTTAAATAGAAGTGGGCCTGATGAAAAGAATCTTGCCAATATAGAAGCTCGATTGCTGGAAAATAATTCTTAATTAAATAAAAGTTGTATTGATGAAAAATAATTCCTGTTTAAATAGACGCTGGACTGATAAAACAAATTCTTGAATATAAATGGAAGCTGGATCGACGAAAAGGATTCTCGCCAAAGTAGAAGTTGGATTCACGAAAAATAATAATGCTACAATGGGCTAATAATTTATGATGCTAAACTACACGTTTACCTTCAAGAATTCAGTACAGAATGTTGCTGTATAATTTCACTCTAAAACTTTATGTCATCTCGCTTTTTAAAATCCGACTATGGCTTGGAGTGGAAGCCTATAAGGACATTTCAATTTTTAATGCTGCGACGGCAAGAGTTGTTCTTCTAACACCTAAAATCCAGAGTTGGATTGTCTCGAGACACTGTCTCGGTCTTGAGACATCTCGAGACAGGTTTTTCGATGTCTCGGTCTCGGACCCCACTGTCTCGGTCTCGGTCTCATTTCTCGACTTTTTGGAAACTGTCTCGAAACGAAAGTCTTGTCTTTTTGGAAACTGTATCGAAGCGAAAGTCTTGTTCTCTTGTAGAAGCGGTCTCCAAAGTTCTCGTACAAACTGTATTTTGTTCGAACTTCGTACAGTATTGCGCTGTAAAATTGTCTTGTGTCGAATGGATAACTAGTTAATCGAAAGTGCCAAACAGATAGGAAATTTTAAAAAGCGGTGTTTCTGGTATTGAGATTTAAGAGTATTGAAAAAAGCAGTCTTAAGTTTGCTCTTTCAGTCCAAAATTTCCAAATATCTTAAAATGTCTCATAAAGAACCTGAAATCGTGAAATTTGCATTCAAGCAGTTTGAAATCAATGAAAACCAAAATAAATGGCATGCCGTTCGTCGTTTTAACAACATAATTATAGTTTCTCAAGGTGAGTGATGTGACTTATGTCGCTAAATCGCTAATAGGCCTAGGGCCTATATGGAATTTTTTGGTTTAAATTTTAGAATCATTTAGAAGATTTCAGAATGGCTGAAATATTTAATTTCTTTATAGTTTATACAATTCAGGTGATCGGCTGATTTCAGACCCTTGTATTAGACTTCAAAAGTTGAGAAAAATTGTTTCGGGACTTGGGTCCAATGTGCATTTCACTCGTTTTGAACTGTCTCGAACTGTCTTGGATCTGGTGTCTCGTCTCGGTCTCGGACCCCACTGTCTCGGTCTCGAACCCCACTGTCTCAGTCTCGGTCTCGAGTTTTATGTCTCGTATACAAGTCTGCTAAAATCTCAGTTTCCTCACATATAATAGTCAACTTTTTCACAGATCGAGATGGTTTAGGTAGTTTTACTTCGGTCATTGTTGAAAATTTTGCGGTAAACAAGAGCCCAAAATGTACTCCATTTGGCGGTAAACTTGCGCTTTAGGGGTACCGAATAATGACACCCAAATTGAAGCAGAGTATGTATTACACGAGATCATACATTGACACTAGCGTATTTAATTATTTCAATGATTTTCATGATAACGGTAATGAATCCAGCTTCTATTTAAGCTAGATTATTTTAATCAATCCCACTTCTATTTAACC
>JACEVL010001015.1:22500-272500 GCA_020284085.1 Aporrectodea caliginosa
TTGTAAAGGAATCGTCCTTAATCAAATAGGCCTACACCTCTTGTTCTATTCTACGTATATATATATATTCTTAATATAACAGGTTAACTTTTATCAGCGTATTCTATATTCGAGTGTGGCCTTCTCTGCGTCTCGTGAGCAAGTGCTGAGTCGTCCGTTGGTCAAGTAGGCGTGTCTAACGCTTGTCCATGTATTGTTCAGCCAATCACGTTACATCTCGCCTTTATTTTAGATAGCCTACTACTTTACGGTCCAATATTAATAGCTGAATCTACTATACATAAAGCGTTAATATTAGCTGAGAGTGTTTAAAGAAAGTTCAGTTTCAATGGGTCAAATCTAGGCCTATATCTAGAGAGCATAGTTTAAACGATCGCCTAAACTGAAAGTCTCTGCTATGACTCTGTCTCTGTATCACGCCTCTTCTTTTAAAGTCCAGTTAACTAATATATAGAGCACAGCTAATCAAGTCTAGTAAGCTATAAGCGCTCAAAAGTCTCTCATAATGACTCGCTCAGTAAACGTTCACAACTAATTGAAAGTCTCTGTGGGGCTTCTTCAGTCTTTGTATCTACCGACTACCGGGTATAACATGACACCTCGGGCGAGAAACAGTTAATGACAGGCACATCTGGCGTTGTCTCTTCTCTGCAATACGCGGTTCGTGAACACGGCATGCCATCGCAGAACATTCGCACAGACATCCGCTGAGGAGGGTGGCGGAGTGGATGTGTCTTCTTCTGCAGCGACGGCGAACAGCAGCGGGTGGGTTTAGCGGCGTCTTCTCGGCGCGTGGTCGGTGCTGATGTGGACCGGGATCAAAGGCCGTTTCACAGCTGCTGGAGGTGTGAATCAGTAATGTGGTCTCGAGACCGCGGTCTTGGTCTCGAGACCGTCTCGAGACCGAAAAAATGCGGTCTTGGTCTTGGTCTCGGTCTTGAATGTACCGGTGTCGGTCTTGGTCTTGGTCTTGAAAGGTGCGGTCTTGGTCTTGGTCTTAAAGGTGTGGTCTTGATCTTGGGCGTCTGGTCTCGGTCATTCGCCTTTGGTCTTGGCCTTGCGCCTTTGGTTTGGCCTTTGGTGGGAACGAGAGTGTAGTATTTGTAAAATGTTGTCGATATTTCCGGTTATTCATGGATTTCTGAGATAGCTTCGAATTCATGCGACGATCCGCCAAGGACAAAGCGAGAGAGGACCTTGTTGTTCGCTTCTTATCAGAAGCGACAAGAAAACGTTGAGACACAGTCAGGCCTAACCCTGACTTCAGGAGCTTTAGTGACTATAGTTAGGCTTACACTGATGTAGTTTCTCAAGGCAAAATCAGTAGTCGGGCAAGGATTGGAAATCAGGTATTTGGTGGGGAATTTTTCTCTCCTGTCAAAATTTTTTTTATTCCGCAACAGCTGCGTCTGTTGAGGGCGTGTTTAGCGGTAGTGTGCTCTTCATGAGACCTCGCAGACTTGGGGACAAAAACTATAACTATAAATATCATAAGCATCTGATTTGAATTATGGGAATATGTAACACTACATGAGAATTGCGTTTATGGTCTTGACTCTTGAGGCTTAGGTTTTGGTCCGTATACCAATGCGGTCTTGGTCTCGGTCTTGGTCTTGCATCACGCGGTCTTGGTCTCGGTCTTGGTCTTGGGCGACGCGGTCTTGGTCTCGGTCTTGGTCTTGGACCACGCGGTCTTGGTCTCGGTCTTGGTCTTTAACCACGCGTTCTTGGTCTCGGTCTTGGTCTTGGAATTTTGGTCTCGTGCACAACACTGGTGTGAATAGCGGCACCCCAGACATCTCGAGGGTCTGGAGTCTTCGTCTGTCGACTGAGGGCGCTGTCGACTTTAGTGGACGGGCCCCACTGATCGTCAAACTCAGTGAACTTCGGCGATTCAAATGGGCTATGATCTGATACCCTGTTATTATCATGACGACCAACGTACACTCAAGGGTAGTCTGGTATATCTCTGGCATTCATTAAGGGTCGTCGGTCGAGGTGGAGGGAAACACAATCATGACATGTCCCGCTGGGACTGGGCGTATAGACGCTGATCGCTGTCGTTAAATGATACGTGGTGTACGATGCTTCCTCTGGACTCTTGACCCGTCTGGTATCTGATTTAGTGGCATCTGGCTTCGTCTGGATGGCACAGATATTTTCATCCACGATCTGTGCGTGGGAGTCCTGCTCCACTGGCTTCCCGTCCTGTTTCACTGGAGTAACGGATCGAGACGTATTCATGGCTCGAGACTCACAATCCACTGGCCCCCGTCTTGCAATGGCTCAGTGTCTATTTCTGCTTCCATGTGCGTCGCAGTTCTGTAATTCATGAGAGGTAGGCAGCAACTCTGTTGCCTTCTCAACAGCTGCGCCAGACGGCACCTGGCGAATAACTTCCATCTTCTTTGGCTCGTGTAGTAACCCGTTGGCTGTCGGTGACAGCTCCGTCTGACTGTCACAAATGTTCTCGTGTACAATTGTTAGCAATTCTAATCGTAGACATGCTTCTAAACCCAGGAGTGGCTGCTGGTGTGTCGCGGTTACATAGAAGTCCAGTTTGACTTCGAGTAAAGTTCTTGGAGTCTGAACCTAGGCCGTGATCATGCCTGCAGTCGGTAGTTCAACGTTATCAAACATCCGCAACATATAATTCGGGTTAGGCCTACGGATACGCATGCCTTTCGCGTCAATGGCTTTTAGGACTGCACTTGATAACAGATTGACGGTAGACTCACCATCGATCAGAAATCCTATCTCGTATCCTTCTACCATCAGCTGTGAATGGATACGTTTCGCTTCTGTTTCGATTCAGTGGAGGTGGTCAGCATCAACAGGGTTTCATCCCGCAGCTGACACATTCGATCAGGAGTCTCGCGTTGTTTCGCTTTGCGAAGTCAACGCGACTTCGTCTCAAAGTGGTTTCGCTTCGAACACCTTCTGCAGGTCTGCCCGAACGCTGGACAAGATTCTTGTGAGGTTTCGTGAAATCAACCACAGAACTCGCAGCGGGTGCTGTTCCATCCCCCCGATGACGATCGGCATCGGCAGGATATCGGCGGTTGTCTCGCATTCGCAACGGCGATTCTCTCGATGCATGCTGCATCGCGTTGACCTCATCAGGTGTCGCCATTTCCCGCAGTTGCTTCGTCGCAACTTCACTCGCTTTGCACACATCAATCGCAGAGTTCAAAGTTAACTTACGCATTTGGAGCAGTTTGCGTTTCGTAGCATCGTCTCTGACTCCAATCACAATTCTGTCGCGTAGTATTGATTCCTTGAGCGTTCCATAGTCACAGAATTTGATCAGACGGCGAAGATCGGACATGAAAGAATCGAATGTCTGTACGACGTCTTGCATCATTCAGTTGAACACGTACCTCTCATAGGTTACATGGACTTCTCCGACACAGTGGCTTTCAAAGACTTCGATCACCTTGTCTTGTCCGCACGATTTCTTTCCGTTTCGAAGTCCATCGTCTGGAAAGTCTCGCATGCTTCAGTGCTGATGCATGCGAGAAAGACAGCGGCATGCTTCGAGGATGGCTTCCCTTCCAAGTCGGAAGCAACTTCGAAGATCGCCCACTGGCTGCTGAAACGTTTCCAGTCTGCAGCGACGTTGCCTCCAGTCATCTTCAACTGCGACGGAAACGGGATGTTGGACATTGACGCCATCGCACTTGAATTCGAATCGCTTAACTCTGTATATTATATGCTATTCTTACGTGTGAGCGTAGTTCTTCACTATGACACCATGTAAAGGAATCGTCGTTAATCAAATAGAACTCTTGTTTCTACTCTACGTACATATTCTTAATATAACAGGTTAACATTTATCAGCGTATTCTATATTCTAGTGTGGCCTTCTCTGCGTCTCGGGAGCAAGTGCTGAGTTGTCCGTCTAAGTCTGTCTGTCCGTCGGTCAAGTAGGTGTGTCTAACGCTTGTCCATGTATTGTCCAGCCAATCACGTAACAAGCTCAAGTAGGCTAATTACAAATGTAGCTATGGGTTTTGGATCACTAAATCCGACCGTCTCAAGGAAGCCAAAGGATTTCCTCTGTATAGTTTCCCCATTGCTTGCAATTTTCTGATTAGGCTACGTTTAATTATGACTGAAGTTCTGGCCGTATGAAATATAAACATGCCCGGGTAAACGTGTAGTTTAGCCAAAGATCTTTGGGTTGTCGTCTTAATTAAATTATTCGTCCATTAGTTTTCATCGGTCAAAATTCTACTTTGGCAAGAATCCTTTTCACCAATCCCGCTTCTATTTAGGCAAGAAATCAGTTGAATCAATCCGGCTTTTATGTAAGCAGGAAATATTTTCATCAATACAACTTTTTAATTAAGAATTATATTTCATCAATCCAGCCTCTATTTAAGCAAGATTCTTTTCATAAATTCTCATCACTTCTATTTAAGCAAAAATTATTTTCATCAATCTGACTTCTATTTTCTTTTTCGTCAATACAACTTGTATTCGAGCAACGCTGAAACCCGTGCAATGGCGAATAATTTACGACGCTAAACTACACGTTAACCAATGCCCGAAAGCTCAGGGTGGCCACTGGCCACCTTTCCGAACTAGGACGTCGGGACGCAATTTTTTCGTAAAAGGGTCATTCTGTCAATTCGGTAATTTTTGCTTAAATAGAAGTCGAATTGATTAAAGAATAAAGAATCCAGCTTAAATAGAAGCTGGATTGTTGAAAAATAATTCTTAATTAAAAAGAAGTTGTATTGATGAAAATATTTTCTGCTTACGCTAAATAGAATCCGGATACGCATGCCTTTCGCGTCAATGGCTTTTAGGACTGCACTTGATAACAAAGTATTGTGTAGGAATCTATAAGACACCTACAAGTTGGTAAATGTAAAGTAATAATTACAACTGAGTTATTTAGCGCCATGACAATTTGGGAGACGGGTAGGACAGACGACTATTCTGTAGGGAGCCGTGTTCATGCCTGCATGCAGCACGCAGCCGAGCGCTTAGCCAATGGGAGCGTTCGACTGGCGTCAGTCTGTGCAGCGTGAGCGGATAAGAAGGGATGTAACAGCATTAAGCGCCGCAGTCGTTTCCAGCCGCCGAGGTCGAAGAATCAACCAGGAGCAAGGAATAGCTCGGGAAGGAACGCTGTCCGGGAGTTGGACGGACGGAAGCCGGTCCACTCTCGTGAACGATGGAATATACGTCGCCGTCAATCGACCAGCTGCGGAGGCAACGTACGATCTGAAAGACCGATGGATGTAGGCCTAAATACGGAAGAGAAATGTATCGCGTCGAATGAGGTAACCTGGATGGATATTATATTGTCACGAAGTGGAGGCCAGAGCCGTGTATCGTCTGTATATTCTGTCAACGAGATTCTTGAGCCATTGGATTAGCATGGAATATTCTGTCTGGAGATTCTTACACGCATAGCGCCATCGCGGGAACGTAACCACTCGACGCCAAACTCCGCTGTGTACGACCACGCTGATTACGAACCTGTACCGATGTCCTTCGCTACGCTCACCTGCCACGCCTGATGGGAAGAACGGTACAGTCTGAATATTAATTTACGACCCGACGGAATATATATAAAATTAAAAGGCTAAATTGGGGAGATAACGTAATTGTGCACGACTTCTGACAAACAGATATGAATGTGTGACGAATGAATGAAACTGACTTTAATTGTAATTTGTACTAGTATTGTTAGCTGATATGTATTGATAAATGTGAAAGCCATGTAACGATTAATTGTGTGTGTTGAAATAAGCAATGAAACGAGAAGAAGTCTTGTCGATTGAACTAGCGATTATAGAGTAATGTGTAAGTAAGTAAGGGAGGTCTTTTAAGGGACAGACCTCAGGTTTCGGATTAGCGACGGATCCACGGGTAAGTCTGGCCACTTAAATCCTAAGTCCCCGCCAGACCGGATGCTACGGGAAACCCCACACTCGGATAACCACCTCGTCATAACCGATGGAGGCGGAAGAGGATAGGGACGGGGAGCCAGTACACTGGTTACCCGGACTGCACCTCTTCTGTTTGGTCCACATCAGAGCAGCATAATTAGGGATAGAGAACAATAGAATTGCAGCAGTCCCATACGATCCGAAACCGGGCGACGTATAAGTCAGCAGCCCATGGCGACGAGAGAGAGTAAGTAAGCAAATGCTATAAATCACAGAGCAACTGCTATAGGGCACAAGTATACAAAAATCCTAAGTCCCACAAATAGCGCTGCATAAATTGGACCTCGGCGCAAGCCAATTAGATACCCTGGATCGGGAGAGAGAGAGAGAGAGAGAGAGAGAGAGAGAGAGAGAGAGAGAGAGAGAGAGAGAGAACGTTGGCCAGTCGATTGAACGGGGGGGAAGGCACCCAATGGACGTCGAGACGAGGAGCCAAGGGAGTCCGAAGCATTTTTTGCCTATACAAAACCCAGGAGTCGAACGGACTCTTGGCCAGTTCGTCGAATGCAGAAACGGACAAGGACGCAACCGAACGCAAGGAGCGTGGGGTTTCGAGGACGAAACAAAGGAAGCGCTTTTATCGTTGTCTGCAGACGCTGGGCCCGCATTCGAGGGTGAGCCGAATTCGTGAAAGTGGAATTCGAAGGAAATGTGTAAGGTCGTATCGATTCAGTGTAGCCGAGTGGAGTTTAGCCGAAGTCGCTAACAAAGGAATCAGAGGACGCCGGGATTATTGGAGCTGATGACGGAAAGTTCCAAGGCACAGCGAGAGTACAGTCGAGGTAACGCAAATCAGTGATGATAAGGGGAATTTCGAGCAGGAGGAAACAGATTCGCTGCTGAGGTTGATACAATAATAATAATAGACGGCCGATCGCTTAACGACGCCGGAAGATATATAGGCCCCATTTGAGTCAATTGAGTGTGATGATGATGATGCGGTGTCGTGATTGATTCTATTTGTATTAGAACTGTTAACGTCAATTATTCTTAGTTACGTGTAGTATTGCATATTTGTCAATTCTAATATACTTTGAATTGGTCGCCTTGTGATTATTGTATGATTAAGAAATGGAAGAAGAGGCAGAAGAAATGTTAGGAGAGTCAGGCGGCTCAGGCCCAATGCAGACGGATCAATTGGGTTCTAAGCAGATGGATTTACTTAATAGGCTGGTAGCGACAGTGGCTACTTTGTATACTAACTTAAACTCTACTCACTCAGATATGGACAGACGGTTGAGAGAGTCAGAAGAGAGACAGCTCAGACAGGAGAGACGGTCGAGAGATGCAGAAGGAAGACAAGAGCAATTGTTACGGGAGTCAGTAAGAGAGTCGAAAGAGAGACAGGACAGACGGTCACGAGAACCAGAAGATAGATAGACAGGCAGAATTGCTAATGGCCTGCATAAACAGATTAGAAGAAAGGGAGAGCGTAGACATGTACCAACCTCGACAGGAGTCGAGGGCGCTCGCCCATGGGTCGGCTTTCCCTCGGTACCCACCACCTATTCGTCACGGCACCTATACTGTCTATACAAGCACCTATTCGTCACGGGAGCAAGCAATCTTGGATGGAGGTCTAGGCGTGGAGGCCAGTGCAGCCGAAACGTTGCCGCGTAGGAGCCAGAGGATCCAGGATCGCCTTAAGGTAGATTACCGGATGCTGGCACTAGCGGGTAACGAACCACTGGAGCCCACGTAAACGCGAGGATGGAAACCCGAGAAAGAAACTGGACTGCTTCACCAGTTTGCTCCGGCTTAGCACCCGGAGAAGATAGGGAAGCGAGAAGCGAGAAAAGCTACCCCCTACAATTGTAGAGGTTTACCCCCCCCCAGCCTCCAGGAGACCCATCCGCAACTTCCCGCAAGCATACGCAAGTAGATGCATTTGGGTTACCCTGTACTATAGGATGGGTCAGATATTTGGCTGAAGTTTGTTCCAAAGAGGTGGAACAGCTATGGAGCGTTTTCCAAATTTTAGTGATGATGTTATATCGAGGTGACGGAAGGGCGGAGCAGTGTTTAGGAGGAGAAAGAGCGGGTTGAGCGAAGTGGCAGTTAGTGGCTGGATCGTGAACAACTGACGGAGATATGACGGTCTGACGGATGAGAATATTGAAGTGTGTTCTAGGTGAATGATATCATTGATATGTCGCCCATCCAAAAGTGAGTCTAAAAACTTGTGGTGTAAATGTCCGTTAATGAGCCTCTGACCTCAAAACTAGATTGGCTGAGGGCTCCATGTCGTGTTCTGATTCTGTTAAATTAGTTAAACGTTAACGCATTATTAGGCTATACATTACTATTTTATTTTATTCGTATGTTATTCCTTAACTCTTACTAAACTGTTACTGCAAACTAGGGGCCGTCCATAAATGACGTCACGCACCTAGGGGGAAGGGGGTCGGAAAATTTGTGACGATGTGTGACATGGGGATGGGGTCTGAGAAGTGTGACGTCACACCAGGTCTATGTCATTAAATTTAACAATTAACAACAATTTAATTTTATTAATAACAGCACTAATTTTGAGGATTAAATTTTCATTAATTTTTAAATTATTTTAATGTATACGGGCATCATTATTAATAATTTTCTAATTATTTCAATATTTGGTCACTGTTAGATTTTAAAATATTCATGCTTTCCCTATTTGTTCCATGAAGGAGCATTTTGCTTCGCCATTGAAATTTGGTTTTAGGGGGCAGTGGCGGCTCTACAGGGGGGCCCCAACTGAGGTTGTGGCCCCCCCAGTGGCCCCCCAAATTTTATTCCAAACTATTATGAAATATGGTATCATTTAATTTTGATATTTTCAAAGGTATGACTTACTTGCTTAAGCATGATGCATGATGAAATCCGATGTCATTGTATTTGTGGTGTTTTCACAGACACGACCTATTTACTTCCTGAGAGTCTTAATAATTTTCTTGTCGTATAAGCTACTTCTTGCTATCCATCACTGACTCCCTATCCTGAGCGTTTGCTTGCGTTCAATAAAGAACATTCTTACTTACTTACTTACTTATATTGAGTATAAGGTAGCTGCTATGGTATGGCGACATCACCAGCAAAGTCACAGACACGACCTATTTACTTCCTGAGAGTCTTAATAATTTTCTTGTCGTATAAGCTACTTCTTGCTATCCATCACTGACTCCCTATCCTGAGCGTTTGCTTGCGTTCAATAAAGAACATTCTTACTTACTTACTTACTTATATTGAGTATAAGGTAGCTGCTATGGTATGGCGACATCACCAGCAAAGGTGATGCAAATAGCCCAATTTATCTTCGAGAGCAATGCTGTCTGACTTCGGGTATCCAAGGACGTCGTCCCCATGCAATGCTTTACGAAAAAGGGAGTTCTTTGGTTTCGTTCGCTCATACTGCAACTATGAAGAATCGAGCCTTTTCTGTTGTAGGCCCAGTGGTTTGGAACGCCCTTCCTTTAGACCTACGCCTACACACTGAGACTCTATCTGAATCCTTCCTCAACAGACTTAAAACTGTTCTATTCAAACAGTGTGTTCATAAAATGCCCAGGCGCTTTTCGGGCTCTGCTACAGAATGCAGATAAAGCTCTGGGCATCGTTCTGAAGTGGGCCCACAGACTGCATTTAGGCAACTTGTCTACATCCAGTTATTATATCATTCCGAACTAAATCGACAATTCTCTGACCATTCGCTTAGCCTACTAGTATGATTGGTATACAATCTTTAATTAACTTAACGACAAAACACAAGTCTTTTCTGATATTAGACATAGCTGCAATGCCAATAATTATGTCTGATATTCGTTTCAGAGAGCAGTTTATCAATGCTGTTAGTTGAATGTGTTCGTGCAGAGTCGATTATCATGGGTGTCTTTGTGGAACAGTTTGACTCTAGGCATGACAGTCTTAATAAAACTTGCACTTAATTAAAAGTTCATGTATTGTTTGTAGTTCATAGGTTTTACTTTTAACAAAGTGAGTCTATTCCATTTGTGTCTTAACTTGAGGCTGTTGATCAAACAATTCATGTAACTCCAATACAGATCTCTTGTCACCATTATCACTTTTGACGAAAATAGACTGGCCCCTCCATCTGTTTCCCCGGCCCCTCCATGGCCCCCCTGTTGCAAAAGTCTAGAGCCGCCACTGGGGGAGTCAGAGCTTTGTGACGTCATTTTCAGAGGGGGTGTTACTTTTGTGACGAAGTGTGACGAGGGGAGGGGGGTTAAAATCGGCCAAAATTGCGTGACGTCATTTATGGACGGCCCCTAAGTAATTAAGTAGCCTTTATTTGCAACTGACAAGCGCACATGCACTATGCTATCTAGCTTTTTGTCTATGTACACCTACAGGCTACAGCGTGTCATCCTGTTGTTAACACCAACGACCTCTTAACACACTAAACGAATATATAAATGTGTAAAAGTTTGGCGCTATGAAAATAACGAAGTGACTAAGCGGGCCGCTATAAAACGGGTCCTGCATTTCAAAAGCCAACGGCCGCGAGCATAGGCGTAGCTACATTGAGGCACGAGGAGGCAGTTGCCACCTCTTGCATTTTTTATATACTGGAATTTCGATTGACTAATGACCCCAATGACCAGGATTTTGCCAATGGTCTGTGAAGTTGCCTCCTCTTGAATTTAAGTCTCGCTACGTGCGTGGCCGCGAGCTCTTTGGATGCCAGTCATGTATCACGTGATTCCTGACCGTGGCTGGCTGTGGCTGTGGCTGGCACTGGCAGCATAATGTAGTCTACAAGGCCCTACATTATGGTTAGAGTTATAGGGCGACGCGACACATCGGCGCCAACAATCAGGTAGGTCTTCGTACAACGTTGCCTGACTAATTCTGGTCTTCGTTTTGTATGAATCTTTTCCCTGTGCTGTCTGGGTCTTCGTCTCCTTACTTCTTAGCTACCTTTCCCCCACCCAACTGGTAACGAAATATAAGGCTTCAGACATGGGAACCCGTAAAACATGGAAGCCAGAAATTTTTGCTTCGTTTCAACAGTTAGCCTGAGTTAGGGCCTATCACAAAGGTCGATACTCGATAGTCCGAAGGTTCGATAGTCCGAAGGTTTCATAGTAAAACATATATGTATATGTACACATATATGTATATATACATTATATGTATATATATGCATGCATATGTATCTATATATATGTATATATTTGTGTATGTATATATGTATAAATACATACATATATGTATATATACATGAATGCATGCATATATATACATATCTATATACATATATGTATATATTTGTGTATGTATATATGTATAAATACATATATGTATTTATACATGAATACATGCATATATATACATATCTATATACATATATACACACAAACATATTTGTATATATATATACATATATATATACTTACACGTACCTATACATACATATATACACGAATACATATACATATATATGTACAGCATATATACACGAATACATATACATATATATGTACATATATATATATACCTAAGTATATATATATACGCATATACATATATACATACATGTACATATACACATACATCGATATACATAGTGTGTATATGTGTGTATATGTATATACATATACACAAAAGAGCGACAAACATAATTTATGTACTCATTTAAAAGCTGTAAATCCAGACATCGATGTTTTCTCAGTAAAACGATTATATAATATTTATATATAGCTGCAAATAAACTTGCCGTCCATTATATTTTTAATGCTTGTTTATCCAAAAAAAATCTATCTAGAACCACAGACTTCCTCACCTTCATTGGTCAAGATCTTTCGTAAAACTGAGAATCTCAGAACATTGACTGTTCAGTTTGCGCAATTATCAGAAACTGAGCCCATGCCTCATTTCACTCGCTCGCCTATTCACCCGACAACCGCGTCCCTTTGAAGAGTACGAAACCCCGATGTTCATCAAAATATAAATACAATGGCTGGAATTCGCACCTATAGTAGTAGTGATAAGAGTGTCACTTCTAGGCCAGTCAAGAGTTCTATATCAGGGAGGAGCGGAGGGGGAGGTGAGGAGGGTAGGAAGCCACCTGATTGGTCCACGCCAGTCACGTGACGTATGACGTCATATCTATTAATAGCACAACAATGGGAGTCTGTTGTCCTAGTTTCCATGACGACGGCACGCCTAGTTTCTGAATCACCCACGCTCGACTGCACAACAATGACCTAATTAGCATATAGTAAGTATGCCAAATTATCTCTGATGTTACTCGTTAGCATCTCAATAAGGGTTTGTTTCATCGTTTGTTGTCACCGTTTCCATGACGACTGCATTCATAGTTTCTTACTCACCTACGCTCCGTTGAATCAACATGAGATAATTAGCATATGACTAGTTCACCACCTAACATATTACGCAACTGTCACATGATCTCCTTACATGTTCTCATTAGCATAGGAATAGCAAGTTTGTTGTCCTCCTTGCCATGTCCACCACACATACGTTGAAGCGTATTTCTTATAAATATTAAACAATCACATCATTTCATACTTAGCAGCAATTGTTTTGCAATACATTTGTATTGCGCATTTACTTAACTCGGCACGCAAGTTGGAATTTTATAATATAAACGATTGAATGTAAATACATAAAGCGAACTCTTGAGCAAGTATAAAGGTCGATAGATCACATTATACGGTAACGAGCTCGGTTTTAATTGAAAAATATTGCGAACTGTGTGACTTATTTACATACTTATTAAAATAGTATATCTTTGAATTTGAATCCTTGTACAATGAACTTGTTGACTATTAATAGCACGGACATAGTTAGCCACCATAGCCGTAGAGTACGAACCTTCCAGATAATTAGCTAGTTTTCTAGCCGTGCATTAGAAGTTGATGAATAATTTAAGCACACACACATCGATTTAGAAGTATTCAAATTTCATCAGCATTCGAATCTACTATTTCACCAAATCAACGGATGATGGTATTATAGCGCTTTAGAAGTTACAGAGATTGATAGAGATTTAGAGAGAGAGAGAGAGAGAGAGAGCGAAAGAGAGAAGCGCGAGAAAGAGAGACATGTGGGATTTTCCGCTCATGGTTGAGAAGTTCGTAAGAGAGACAGAGAGTGCGATTGGACTATGGAGCTTTAGAAGTTCCGTATATTGGCAGAGTCAGAGAATGGCGAGAGAGAGAGAGAGAGAGAGAGAGAGAGAGAGAGAGAGAGAGAGAGAGAGAGAGAGAGAGAGAGATGCAGAAACTTCAATCTTTGTGGAACTATCAGTCTCTGCGAAACTCGAGAAACTGTCAACTCACGAAGCTTAAAACTTGAGTAACCTAAGAGTAACCTAAGACTTGAGAAACTCACAACTCGGGAAGATTCAAATCGTGAAACTTAAGACTTGCGAAACGTAAAACATGAGAAACTCTCAACTCGGGAAGTTTAAAAATTGTGAAACCTAGAAACTTAAGACTCATGAAACATAAAACTTGACAAGCTCACAACTAGTGAATCTTAAAAATTGTCAAAATTAGAAATTTAGCATTTGTGACACTTGTAAACCGGAAATCTTTGAGGAATCCGTGAGTTGGAAAACTTAGAAACGTACAAACTCGTAAATGTTCGAGAGAATTAGAGAGTCACAAGGCAAGTGGAGAGAGCGAAACTTGAGAAACCTGCAACTCTTAGAAAGCTTCAAACTTTTAGGAAACTTAAAACTTTGTGCGACGCTTTAGAAGCACGAGAGAGCAATGCTTGAGAAACTTAGTAAAGTTTAAAATTTTTAGAGACCTCGCAACTTGTGAAACCTGCAACTCTTAGAAAACACGAAACTTGAGAAACTTATAAATTTTAGAAAACTTCAAACTCTGTGTGATGTATTAGCAGTTCGAGAGAGTAAGAGAGTGTGAGAGAGAGGTGTGTGATATTTTCACATGATACTTTAGAAGTTTGAGAGAGTCAGAGAGCGAGAGAGAGAGAGAGTGTGTGAGAGAGAGAGAGAGAGAGAGAGAGAAAAAAGAGAGAGGGAGAGAGAGAGAGGAGAGGAAGAGAGAGAGGGAGAGGGAGAGGGATAGAGAGACGCGTGAGATTTTCGGAGAAAACTGACAACTTTGAAAACTCCCAAGCTCATGAAATTTAAAACTGATGGAGAATCTTTCAGAACTTAGAGAACTTGAAACTCGATTAACTTACAACTTTGCAAACCTTACAAGTTGAGAAACCTTTGAAAACTTACAACTTGGAAAATCACAGCCTATGAAATTTGAAACATTTAGAGAACTTACTTGAGAAACTTAAAACTTACAAATTCGCAAACCTTCCAAGTCGAGAAAACCTTGAAAACTGTGAACTTTGAAAACATACTATTTGTGAAATGTTAACATTTTAGTGAAACTTGCAGCTCTTAGCAAACTTGAAACTTTAGAACATACGAATTTGAAAAGTAATAGCTTGAGGACACTTTTAGAAAACTCCAAACTTTTAGGAAACTTAAATCTTTGTGTGACGCTTTAGAAGCTTGAGATAGTGAAACTTGAGTAACTTAGTGAAATTTGAAAGTCTTAGAGATCTAACAACTGATGAAACTTACAACTCTTAGAAAATTCTGACATATGGAGCATTAGAAGTTCGAGAGATTGAGCGAGAGAGAGAGAGATATAGAACTGCTTGAGAGTCATCATTTACAGCCATACAAATAATAGGCGAATTGTAGCAATGAGAAACCAATTCGACATCGTAAGTCCATCGATTGGTCAAAATTCAAGTTTTCAATGGGCCGAATACACATGCGTATCCGACAGTAGCTGTATCAATCGAAATCTCACCTGTAACGGAAGGAACGATTGCTTCGACGGATCGGACGAGATCAACTGTCCTTTCACCGGTATGAAGAATACACAGATGGATTTTATTTAATCATAAAATCAAAGAGACCACAACTAGAATCTTAGAGAACCGTCGGAGGCACTTCCGACATGACAACAGTGAAATCAGAATTGAAGAGAATGCGATTCAGATCTTGTGTAAAGCGATGTAATTCTTAGCGGAAATGAATGTTTCGAAAATGTTTGCTATAGGAAATCAATACACTTACACGGTTTACGAATTAATTATGTGATAGGCCTACACAGGTGGCGAACTTTACACCGGAGTCATACATCGTGTTTTCCTCGCCAATCGTATCATAGTCGGTTTCTGCATCGCCTCAATTGTCATCTCCATGTTGGTCGTAATATGCATCACCAACGCATTTCGACGACGATCCAGCTTGCTTCGAATCGTCAGACAACAAGCTCAGACCATCGCAGAATACCAAGACACCTTTCTAAATCCGCCTCCCTACGACTTTTATCTACCACTCGCACCATCTTATGCGACCAATCCGCCAACATATACATGGAATTCGACCGGAGGAGATGATTGTTTAGAAACTAAATCGACATTATTTGTGAAAGTTACAAAATTAGTAACTCGTCGATTGATAAATTTACAACTTTCAACGAACTTTCATGACAAATTTGTGAAGCTAGCAGCCTTTGCGAAACTCTTGAAACTGTCAGCTCGTGAGATTTAAAACTTTCAGAGAACTTACAACTTGAGCGGATTAAAAATTGTTTAACACCGTAGAAACGTCAATCTTTGTGGAGCTAACAGTCTTTGCGAAACTTGAGAAACTGTAAACTCGCGAAATTTAAAACTTGGAATATTGAAAATTCTGAAACTTGTAGTCTTTGCGAAACTTACAACGTGTGAAGTTTAAAAATTGTGAAACCTAGAAACTTAAGACTAGAGAAACAGAAATCTTTGTGAAACTAGTAATCTTTGCGGGAAACTTGTGGAAACTTGAGAAACTCACAACTCTGGAAGTTTCAAATTGTGAAACTTAGCATTCGTGAATCTTAGCATTCGTGAAACTTAGCTTTCGTGAAACTTACAACGTGTGAAGTTTATAAATTGTGAAAGATAGAAACTTGAGACTCGTGAAACGTAAAACTTTCAGAGAACTTACAACCTGGGAAGCTTAAAAATTGTCAAACTTAGAAATTTATCGCTTGTGAAACTCGCAAACCTGTAATCTTTGCGAAATCCAGGAGCTGGAAAACTTAGAAACGTACAAACGTACAATCTTTGCGAAACCTGAAACCTTAGAAACCTACAAAAACACACGCACACGGTAGAATGTTGAGCACGTCAAACTCGAGAACACGAAATCTTAGAAACCGAGAAATAACAACTCGGCACAATGTTGTGATTGTATAGAGTAAACGAACAACTTTTACCAGACGCCGACAGGTTCGCGCTGAGAAATTACGCTTTTAACGTTGTATAGTTAGAGGAAACTTAAAATTTTCGTAGCGCGAGTGCGTTTTCACGATGTCGAGTAGAGAAGCGACTAGAGATTCACAAGATTAGAGTTTCTTACTTAAAATTATATCCGCACAGATGTACGAGACACAGCCCGACGTATCGAAATTATAAATTTTAAGATCCGACGTTGGTTGGAATGGACGCTCGTATAGGCCACGCACGAATTTCAACGTATAAAAGATTGAGAATGTACTCGACGCGGAAACTGCAGCGACTCGACCCGACACGCACATAGAAGCGATGATTATACGATTATATGCGTGAAATTGCTAAGTTCCCATATAGTGGCCGCGTTTATGCTAAAATTCAACTATTAGAGTCATAAGACGCATGGGACTCGTGTCTTTTAGACTCTTAAGGAGCGCGATTTAACGATTTGTGCATTAAACTTAGTTCTTTTCGTTTGAAAAGTTGCACGTCATACACGATACATTTGTGGGTTAGGGGGAGGGAAAGGGGTCCCTGCCCAACCGCCCCGCCCGCCCGCACGCCCAATCACACGTGTAAGCTAATGAAGCACGAAGCTTCGTATATCGGCGATGTTGAGAAATCGTAAAATTTTGAAATTTGAATAGATATCAACTTTTAAAACGCCAGAGTGCCCTATGCGATATTCTATCTCAACGTCCGTATGCGTTCGCGCGTTTCAGTTACTCCATAATTTCTATCGTCTAAAGTTATACATCGCATTACTTACTTACTCACATTGCCGTAAGGTAGAGTCGGTACTCGTATCAGTACTGATGCCATTCCGCAAAAATCATAAAATCGAACTCGAAACGATTAATTAACATTGCGTGCATTGCGTACAATACCTGCATTATTATTATTTTTTAGTATATATATTTAATATATGGCCTACATGCGTTTCGGCGTGCACTCCATTATATATAAACTATCGATTTATCGTCTATGTATTCGGCTGTATAAACAGTTTAATCGTATACGCACCAACAGTTTCTACTGTCTAGACAGAAATATATCCAACAAGCCATCGTTTGAACTTTACAAATGCATACATTATTATTATTATTTAGTATATATCTCGAGTGCGAATTGTTGATTCCCTCGCAATTGCTACCTTTTCAATGCTTGGACGGACAACGGTTAACAATCTTTTCTCAAATCTGCTCGCTCTTTAACTATAGACTCTGCATACGCCTCTTTGGAGAACCTTAAAACCATTCCTTATAGTCCGTGTTGGGTTGGCAACACCGCTGGAGGGGCGCTAAATAAATCCTCTGAATGAATTATATTCCGCAAACGGGTTTATTACGAATTGGCGCATTCTGCCATCCATACCTTAATTCTTTGCATCGTATCCAAAATTCTTGACCGAACAGCGGAAGTTGGCCTATTCTTGACAACATCCACGCTAAATCTATGGGATTTATAAGGTAGGTATAAGTCATGTCCTTATCATACACGTGAACTAATTAGCGCCAAACATTATTTTAGTCTATAGAGTATAGACTCTGTCGAGAAAGCTGATAATATCGCACAGCGCTAGTGAATAAGCCTGTGCCCTGCGCTTGGGTTTCGAGTGGCGCTTTAGAACTTTGGAGATTACGATTACCATTAGGCCTACGATTAGCTTACTGTGAGGAAAGCTGATAATATCGCACAGCGCTCGTGAATAAGCTGGAGCCCTGCGGTTGGGTTTCGAGTGGCGCTTTAGAAGTTTGGAGATTACGATTACTATAGTCGCTTAAGCCTATAATGGGCAAAACTTACCCGCTTGCGCTGACTGGAGTTGTATAGAGCGCTTCTCAGTACGACTAGTTACATTGAAGCGGCGATATATAAATTTGTTAATTAACGAATAATGTCCAAATATTAAGACAACTTCAAGAATGCATCTCTCCGAATACCAATAACTAGGCCTATCTACCACTATCAATACCACTACCACTACCACCGATAACTATCAATCCTTTAACCATCATGGTACAGCGTTAAAGTAATGCCAAGTTTTAGGCCTACATGCAAGAGCCTAAGCAGAGTATACAACGCAGGATATGTTTCGTTCTTAAGAATGCAAACTACATGGCTGAACTGGTATAGTCTACATCGTTGGTTACACGGCTGCATGGCAACGCAAGACGATCAGTGTAAATGGCAACACTCTGCTCTGACCTACACCTTTATTCTTAGACACGCTCAAATGCATTTAGACCAATTTATAATCTACACATTAATATGAGACAATAGCCTGTTGTACGTGACCAGTCCAAACAGATTTCAATGTACATGTAAATGCGAACACGGTGAAATTCCTATCGACGCATCTGTGCAGTCTAACCGGCTGTCAGCGAAATTATACCCCCACCCCATACATAAATATATATTCGGATTTATTGATATCGACGCAGCAGTCTAACCGAATTATATGTTTATTGATATAGCTATTAGTAGTTGTATTAACATGTTTAAGCGAGACTGGTCAATGCATAAATCTTTCCTGCATGGATTTAATCGTGGAAATCAAGCATAGATGTTCCCTTAAACACGTTCAAAACTATGTACTTTATGTTATGTCTGGGATGCTTTCATTGATTGATAGACGTAAAGTATATCAGGTATGATTCGGAGAGATGCATTCTTAAAGTTGTCTTAATATTTGGACATTATTCGTTAATTAACAAATTTATATATCGTCGCTTCAATGTAACTAGGCGTACTGAGAAGCGCTCTAGGCTTAAGCGACTATAGTAATCGTAATCTCCAAACTTCACAATTTTTAAACTTCCAAACTTCACAATTTTTAAACTTCCCGAGTTGAGAGTTTCTCATGTTTTACGTTTCGCAAGTCTTAAGTTTAACAATTTGAATCTTCCCGAGTTGTGAGTTTCTCAAGTCTTAGGTTACTCTTAGGTTACTCAAGTTTTAAGCTTCGTGAGTTGACAGTTTCTCGAGTTTCGCATAGACTGATAGTTTCACAAAGATAGAAGTTTCTGCATCTCTCTCTCTCTCTCTCTCTCTCTCTCTCTCTCTCTCTCTCTCTCTCTCTCTCTCTCTCTCTCTCTCTCTCTCTCTCTCTCTCTCTCTCTCTCTCTCTCTCTCTCTCTCTCTCTCTCTCTCTCTCTCTCTCTCTCTCTCTCTCTCTCTCTCTCTCTCTCTCTCTCTCTCTCTCTCTCCGCCATTCTCTGACTCTGCCAATATCTGGAACTTCTAAAGCTCCATAGTCCAATCGCACTCTCTGTCTCTCTTACGAACTTCTCAACCATGCGGAAAATCCCACATGTCTCTCTTTCTCGTAAATAAGCTTCTCTTTCGCTTTCTCTCTCTCTCTCTCTCTCTCTGCTAAGTATGAAATGATGTGATTGTTTAATATTTGTGACCTGCTCTGGCTCTCTCTCTCTCTCTCTCTCTCTCTCTCTCTCTCTCTCTCTCTCTCTCTCTCTCTCTCTCTCTCTCTCTCTCTCTCACGGGTTCCGGAGATCTCTCTCTCTCTCTCTCTCTCTCTCTCTCTCTCTCTCTCTCTCTCTCTCTCTCTCTCTCTCTCTCTCTCTCTCTCTCTCTCTCTCTCTCTCTCCTCTCTCTCTCTCTCTCTCTCTCTATCAATATCTGTAACTTCTAAACGCGCTATAATACCATCCGTTGATTTGGTGAAATAGTAGATTCGAATGCTGATGAAATTTGAATACTTCTAAATCGATGTGTGTGTGCTTAAATTATTCATCAACTTCTAATGCACGGCTAGAAAACTAGCTAATTATCTGGAAGGTTCGTACTCTACGGCTATGGTGGCTAACTATGTCCGTGCTATTAATAGTCAACAAGTTCATTGTACAAGGATTCAAATTCAAAGATATACTATTTTAATAAGTATGTAAATAAGTCACACAGTTCGCAATATTTTTCAATTAAAACCGAGCTCGTTACCGCATAATGTGATCTATCGACCTTTATACTTGCTCAAGAGTTCGCTTTATGTATTTACATTCAATCGTTTATATTATAAAATTCCAACTTGCGTGCCGAGTTAAGTAAATGCGCAATACAAATGTATTGCAAAACAATTGCTGCTAAGTATGAAATGATGTGATTGTTTAATATTTATAAGAAATACGCTTCAACGTATGTGTGGTGGACATGGCAAGGAGGACAACAAACTTGCTATTCCTATGCTAATGAGAACATGTAACGAGATCATGTGACAGTTGCGTAATATGTTAGGTGGTGAACTAGTCATATGCTAATTATCTCATGTTTATTCAACGGAGCGTAGGTGAGTAAGAAACTATGAATGCAGTCGTCATGGAAACGGTGACAACAAACGATGAAACAAACCCTTATTGAGATGCTAACGAGTAACATCAGAGATAATTTGGCATACTTACTATATGCTAATTAGGTCATTGTTGTGCAGTCGAGCGTGGGTGATTCAGAAACTAGGCGTGCCGTCGTCATGGAAACTAGGACAACAGACTCCCATTGTTGTGCTATTAATAGATATGACGTCATACGTCACGTGACTGGCGTGGACCAATCAGGTGGCTTCCTACCCTCCTCACCTCCCCCTCCGCTCCTCCCTGATATAGAACTCTTGACTGGCCTAGAAGTGACACTCTTATCACTACTACTATTAGTCCTTAGAAGTTGTTCATAACGAACCTCTAAAATTTAATCAACAAAAACTCTCTCTTGCATATATAGAACAAACTCAAATAGGCCTAACTCTTTGCTAAACAATTTGAATAGCCAATAATTTCTGGCTATGAATACACGACCGCCTACTCCCTAGTACATTCCCAAGAAACCAGACTACGACAATGACCAATTTGTCACTGTTTTGTTATGTCGCTCTTTCGTTACGTCGCTCTTTCAAATCAGCAATATTTCTGTCGCTCTTTTAAAACTGCTCTCCCATTTGTTGCTCTTTTGTTACGTCGCTCTTTTGATATTAACCCCATCTGTGTCATAGGCCCATCTGTTTGGCAATAAAATGATGGTTATGGTTATGACTATACTATACATCTATGTATATAGATGGTTATAGATATTATGGTTATGACTATACATACATCTATGTATATAGATGTATGTGCATATATACATTTATATGTATATACATACATACTTACGATGGCTGATCATGTGTCACATATCTCCAGGATTAGCTATTATGAGCTCAGGCAGATCCGAGTGATACGGAGAACGCTGTCGCTAAGCGCTGCGGCTGTGCTAATACACTCTTTCGTCCTCACACGTCTTGACTACTGTAATGAGGTCCTCCTGGGCGTCCCTGAGTTCCGTCTTCATCAACTTCAGCTCGTTCAGAATGCAGCAGCCAGACTGCTGGCTGATCTACCGAGATATTCACACATATCTGACTACATGCGACGTGAGCTCCACTGGCTTCCAGTTGCTGATCGTGTGCAATTCAAAATTGCTACGCTGGTTTGGAAGGCTACGACTGGTACTGCTCCGGACTACATTGCTGAACTGTGCCTTCCAGTTGGCACTCAAACTGGTCGGCGGGCTCTCCGGTCTGCCTCGCGAAATGACTTGACGATACCTTCGTTTCGAACCACCACCTGTGCTCGTCGGGACTTCTCGATTGCGGCGCCACGGATCTTGAACGCTCTTCCGCCGTCTGTGCGTGCTGCACGCGGCTATATATGGTTTTCTCTAAACTCTTAAAGACGCATTTTTCAGCTGTTTGATGGCCACGTGTTGAGCGCTTCTGAGAGACTCTTAAGTGGCGCTTTGTAAATGTTTTGTTACATTACATTACATTACATATATATCATATATATAATACTTATATCCGTATATATGTACATGTGTACATATATAGATATAAATACATATATATATATATATATACAAACATATATATATATATATATTTATCTCAAAGACTTTAGAACGACTTGTTTCTCTGCAACTTCTTCCTTACCTTGAGCAGTCAGGCCTTCTACCGCCAAGGACAATCTGACTTTAGAGCTCACCACTCAACTGAAACTGCTCTTCTCTCTCTTCTCTCTGACATCTATCCTGCTATGACTAAATCCCATGCTACTCTATTAGCACTTTTTGATGCATATTCAGCATTTCATAAAATGGAGTGGTAGACCATGTTACCAGTATCTGACCATGCTATTACGTCGCCTTGAAATTTCCTTTGGTCTTAGTGGCCTTTCTCTTCTTTGGTTTCGCGCCTATCTTACTGATCGTACCCAAATGGTTATTCTAGGAGACTGTCGCGTACCCTCATGGGTACCTGTTAACTTTGGAGTCCCTCAAGGATCTGTGCTGGGTCCACTTCTTTATATCATGTTTACAGCCGACATTCCTCTTCTCTTTGCTAAACGCTCGGCCTCTGGTCACCTCTATGCTGATGATGTCCAGGCCTTTGTTCATCCATGGCTCCTCTTCTCACCAGCTTGCTCTTTCCCAATCTATTGAATCACTTTCTGCTGATCTCACGTGTTGATGTCCTCTAATCGTCTTTCACTCAATTCTTCCAATACTCAATTGATCTGGTTTGGGACTCGCCAACATCTAATTAAACTTGATTACGATTTGTGTACGAACAGACATAAAAACGATGAAGAAATTAAATTTTATCGGTTTCCTCTTGGACGAAAGCGAGAGGAGAAGCTGTGTAAATGGGTTACAGCAGTAAGTTTCGCAAGGAATGGCGACCGCATTTAGCGTCAGTTAGACTTCTGGCTACGCTTTATCTATTCTGTGCTATGACCTACTAGCCTCCTTTAGCGTTAAACTCGGCGCCTATTCCCCCGTCTATGCCCCTTACGATTTCCCAGAGGTCGCCTGGGACCTTCAGAAATTTTTAAAAACAAGTTGACATCATAGTCTCTTAATATTTAATATAATGTAAATATGATTAGGCCTACTACACTAACTACTAGTGTGCCGTGATGACTAGCCAGATATAGAATGATTGACACTTATTATTATTATTATTATTATTATTATTATTATTATTATTATTATTAGACTGTTATTTATAGCGCGCCTAAACAAAATTGGAATCTTGCACAAAAGCGCGTAACAGAAAAATCAATCATAGTAGCCTAAATCTTAAACAGATGTTTTTAAGGTTAGTTTTGAAAATCGATAAAGTTGAGGATTTGCGGATAAAGACAGGGAGTTTGTTCCATTCAGCCGGGCCGGCTAGCGCAAATGCCTCTGTTACCAAGTTTTTTTGAGTGATCTTGTCCGGTGGCGCGTTGGATAACATCTGGCGAAGAGTGCGAGAGGTACCGAGTTCGAGCCCCGTTAGGGCGGATTTGCTTTGTAGGCTGCTATTAGCGCCGTTGTATTACAAGCTGTCTGTTCTGTTAGTAGTTAGGCTAACTAGTTAAGATTGTTTCAATTGCATAACATGTAAATGTACAGCGCAGTGCGTTTGTCAGGCGCTAAATTAAAGAAAAGATATTATTATTATTATTATTATTATTAACAACGTAGCCCCTCGTCTGGATTGGAGAGAGGAACAGGGTGTAACAAGTGAAGAAAGGTATGCAGGAGAACAGTTTGTGTAGATTCTGTACATTAGAAGCAGATTTTGAAATTGATGCGAGCTTGTATGGGAAGCCAGTGTAGTTCACGGAGGGTCGGTGTGACGTGATCCCGAGGAATTTGGTTCTTGATAAGCTTAGCAGCGTAATGAAGAACAGCTGTAAGAGGTTGAAGGGTAGATGCAGGAAGACCACAAAGGACTGAGTTGCAGTAGTCAATTCTAGAAATGACAAGGGCCTGTACTAGGGTACGAACACATTTCTCGTTAAGACTTTTCTTGACTTGCCGAATGCGTCTGAGATGAAAAAAACAGGATTTGGTTATAGAGGAGATACGAGTTTTCATAGACAGCGAGTTATCAAGGAGGACACCAAGGTCTCGGACAACATCAGCTGGTTTAATGGAGCAATCTGGGCTAAGATTGAGTACAGTGTGGAATAATTGTGAGTTAGGTAATGAGTTGCGGTAAAACCAGATAAGTTCTGTTTTGGAGGCATTCAGTTTAAGGCGCATGGATGCACACCATGATTGGATTTCAGTGAAACAAGTTATTAAGCGAAACATTAGGACGGCGACGCCCACGTACAGGCGGTTGCGATCGCGTTTCAGGCCTCGGTCGCATAATACACGGACTAGAAAGCACACGTCGTCTCATTATATGTAGCTTGACGATATACATAGCCTATAATCATAGAGATGTATAATATATAAATATAATAATACCTCATTGCCTATAATAGGCCGTTGCTGCCGACAAAGATTTTTTGACATAAATTATTAAGCTTACAGCTCTTTTTCAAGCTCTTGGCCTATTATACAATGGCTTTTTATATAGAGGTCGTTGCTTTCAGTGATCTCTATTAATAGTTACTGGATAGCTAAATGGCTGTGAAAGTTCGGATTATCGCTCAGTAAGGGCATATCCCAGGATTCCTTGGGGCAAATCAGGCCAACAGACGACAGCTGATGGCCAAGTTGGTGTCCTGTTGAAAACGGATTATCTAAAATAATTTAATCTAGAAATCAGCTCTGAAATTTAATTATCGAAATATCTTAAAATATAAAGTGTACGCATCGAAATGGTTGCTTCGTGTTGTGCAATTGACTGCACAAATCGAGTTGGTTCGTCTAGTTGTGGCCGAAAGATAACTTTTCACAGGTACTTGGCTAAAGCTACATCATACTAGTCTCTGTAAATCTTAGTTCTGTTACTTCTGTAATAACACAAGACAGTGGTTGCAGCAAACTTCACGCGAACATCAAGCATACCGGTACTTTTCCAGGCGAGAAATTCATACCGGTAGGGAAGGGGAATGGTTCTTGCATCCATACCGGCATCTTCTGTTGCCCACTTCGACCCCCTGAGTTACGATGAGGGTTATTGTTTAGTCAAAGACCTTGTAACAAAATTTAAGGGTCATGGGGTTCGAAGTCCCCCCTGGGTTCGTTAAGTGTGACTTGTAAGTCCCCCTCTCCCACCCCGGCGCCTTCGGCTGCCTTTGAAGTAGCCGCTGTCTCTTCGCGCAGTCAAGTCCCCCTCTCCTCCGCCGACGCCTGTCGTCCGTCGGATGCCTTTGAAGTTAGCCGCTGTCTCTTCGCGCAGTCAAGTCCCCTGTCGTCCGTCGGATGCCTTTGAAGTTAGCCGCTTTCTCTTCGCCTAGTCAAGTCCCCCTCTCCTCCGCCGACGCTTGTCGTCCGTCGGCCGCCTTTGAAGTTCGCCGCTGTCACTTGACCTAGTCAAGTCCCCCTTTAAGTCCCCCCTTGAGTCCCCCCTTAAGTCCCCTATCTAATGCATGGGAATTGCATGTTAAAGTCCCCCTTTGAGTCTCCCCTTAAGTCCCCCTTGAGTCCCCCTTAGGTCCCCGGGACCTGGGCTGGGTTTCGCGCTCTTTAAGGGGCTATATAAGGGCGTGTGTTTGCTTGTTCAGGGCCGTTTTTCTAAGGTCTTTTTCTAAGGTCAGTTATAGAGAGTTGCAGTTGAGTTGTCAGTTCTGTACAGTTAAGTCGTGATTGATTGTCGTCGAGTTGACATTAATGTTAATAAGAATTTCATCATTGACACGTCTTCGAGTCGTTCTTCTCATTGAGTTAGTCAGAGTGCATCGACGGTGGCCTTCAAGAAAAACCCTTTGCCCGACGGGAAAGGTCGATCAGCGCGGACAGGAACAGGGAAAGGAAGAAGGGAGGATTTCGCTCACCATCCTGGTACCCGAAGAAGAAGAGAGAGAAGAATCCCCCATCCTACGATCCCTGGTGCTCTTACCCCGACCGGTGTGTCACGCTTTTGGTCAAAGACGAACCGTGGTTTGCCACAACTTTGGTCCCGAGAAGTGGGGTCGTGCCAGTCTCTGCCGACGGTACGACCGACAGATTCTTCACTTCGGCCAGCCGAGGTGAGGTCAAGAAGACTGCCGAACGCTACCCTTCGACGCCTGACTTCCGAAGACGATTCTGATGGGAGACGAAGACGACACCGTCATCTACCCGTTTCCGAGCCTTGCCGGTGGGCCTGTCGCGAGTTCCACGCCTGCCGGGGGACGACGTTCAATGGAGACGCAGCCGGGTGGTGACCGTCTGCTGGAGAGCATCGGCTTCGATGATCCGAGGCCGAAGGAGATGAACGACCGAAGGAGGATTTCGGATCCTGCCAGACGGGAAGTGACGGACGACTCGACGATGATACCGAAGCTCCTGGAGGGCGTCGGTGGTCTGCTGAAGAACCGACCGATGCAGATGAAACCGGGCCGGTTTGACGGGACAGGTTCCTTGGAATCGTTCTTGTCCCAGTTCGAGGTGTGTGCGAGGCACAACCGGTGGACCGCCACGGACAAAGCTGACTTTCTGCGCTGCTCGTTGGAGAAAGCCGCCACTCAGCTGCTGTGGAACTTTGGTGCCCAGTCCGAGGCATCATACGACCAGTTGGTGGAACGGTTGCGCCAACGCTACGGGACGGAAGGCCATGCCGAGACCTTCCGGACGCAACTCTACTACAGACGCCAGCGTGCCGGGGAGAATCTAAGTTATCTCCTGCACGACATTCGTCGGCTGGTGGTACTCGCTTACCCAGTTCCGACCAATGACACCACAGAAATTATTGCCAAAGACGCGTTCCTGGAGGCAATGAAGGATCGGGAGCTCTCGCTCAAGGTTCGCGAGCGAGAACCCAAGTCGCTCGATGAAGCCTATCGGACGGCGCTACGACTGGAGGCCTACCGAAGCACGATGGACCTGGACGACCGGAGAAGACCGTCGGAGCCTGACGACCGGAGAAGACCGCCTAACCGGGTGCGAGGGACTCGGGAGACCGACGTGAGCGAACAGATCCAGGCCCAGCTGGACCGGTTCCTTACCATCCAGAGGGACGAGCAACGCCAGTGGCAACGGGAGATAGAAGGAAAATTCGACCGACAGTTTCGGGAACTACGAGGCCGTACGACGACTGATGGAGAACCGGGCCGAGACGTTCGCCCCGGAGACCGCAACCGAGAGCCGGGCCGAGAGACTCGCCCCGGAAACGCCAACGCCAGTCACCAAGGGAGTTCGAGACAGGAGATGACCTGCTTCAACTGTGGCCAACCCGGCCACATCGTTCGCAATTGTCGCCAGTCACGCCGGGCCCGCAACCGCCCGAACGTGACCGAGACGGAAGCTGAAGAATCGACGCCGACGGAGACGGTGGCCGCCAATCACACCACCCACCCGAGAGTGCCCAACCGCGCAACGTTCAATGCTGTCTACATCCGTGGGACAATCAATGGACGCTAGCAACTATGCCTGATTGACACGGGATCGGAGGTGAGCCTCATACCTTCCTCTATTGTCCAGGGGTTAGAGATCACCTCTTTGACATCTTCAACAGTCGGTCAGTTGTCAGAAAGGGTTATAAGAAAGCCTTGACATATTCTGGACTTAGAGCGGTAACTCCATTTCTGAACGAGTCTAGGCACATGCTCTTGAATATGGAAAATAGTAATGGGCAGAAGGTTTGCGAAAGTCATCGTCGCGTGGCTGCATTAGGCTTTGTTGTAAACATTGATAGCCTTATTCAGTTAGGAAATGTCATCTTTGCAGAAGCAAGTCCATGCCCTCAACGCTATCTGCTGACCTACAAACTCTCGCAAGATCATCTGGAACTTTATTTCAGTTGCACACGAAGAATGGGTGGATGGAACAATAACCCAAGTGCCAAGCAGTTTTCTAGTGCTTACCGTACTCTGTTGATTCGAGCCTCAATTTCTGCCACAACCACTGGAAATTGTATGCCACAAGATCACACAGATCTTCTTCATTTACATCCATCAGAGGACACAGATAAATTTTTGCCTAGTCATTTTGATCACATTGACAAAGATCATGATTATTCCACTTTAATGAAGTTGTCACCATTTGTTACTAATATTCTGACATATATAGCCGGTTGGATTGATCGCAGTCTGTCAGCGACTGTTGCATGTGGTGATTGCTTATCAGCACTGGTTGAAACGGCAGGACCCAAAACAAATAGTCTGTTACAAGTAAAGAAAAATGGAGGACTTGTGAGTTGTGACACCCTCAAATAGTGTTGTGAAAGTGGTTGAACATGCCGAGAAGGTTTTGAGATCCAGTGCTGATTTCCATCATGTGTCGAATCAGGATCAATGGGGAAAAGCCTTGGAAGCAAAAGTTTTAGAAAACCTTCCTCACAATCTGTTCAGTGATATGAGTCAGCATTTCTGTGACACACTATACGGCATTGAAAGTCATTACACTGATCTTGTTCGTAACATCTGTAGGGTTTTCCTAAAGCTGCGACGATTCCATGCTGTTAATCTAACAAACCAAGCTCTACAGCGTTCTTCTGTTCGTCACTGACTAACAAAGACTATTTTGTTCAAGCATCAGTAACAGTAGTGGAGCATGAATTCACTGATTTGTAGTTGTGTGATTTGTCCAATAGTCAAAATGCCAAGACTGTTGTACAGCTGGTCCGTATGTGACGTGTAGGGAAGGCCCATTGTAATGCGTAAAATTGTCTTCTGTAGAATGATTATTCTTTGTAAACGTGTTTTGTAGTTTTAGGCCCAAGTGATATTACAGTAGGCATGTCAACTTACAAGAGACCTCCTCCTTGCCCCTTCTGACCTATGCTTTCCCTGCCGACTTTGTCAATAAGTCAATCCAATGAATTAAATGTATGACGGAATTCTGTATACCGTCTTATAATTATTCAGGTTTAAGAAATGAGAAAGTGTGACAAATTTCATTAATGGACTGGGCAGACTGAATTTAACTTTTCTCATGAAAGTATGTCATTCTAAATTGTATTTTCATTTATACTATTCTGAAAATGTTGTTATTTATAATCTGTTGTAGACATTCTTATCCAATAACTACCTTAATAATGATTGCCTTTCCTTAGTTTTCATGAAGAAGCATGATGCCATGCTCAATTGTACAGTGAGTTTGATGACTTGTGTACTTTGAGCTGATATTCTGTGGTTAATGCTGTATGTACATTGAGCTGATAGTCTGTGATTAATGCTGTACGTTTATTTTTTTTTTCATTTTCTCAGTTTTGTATCTTCTGGTTGTCGTTCTGCCTCTTTGGCGTATAATAAAGGTGTTCATTAACTAGAATTTGTATACTTGGTGATAAATAACTAACAGAAAATTCTGAGTTTACATTAAAGCACTGTACAATAAACCAAACAATTGTTTCATACAAACTGTAACTGTAACTAACAGTAGACATAACATAACAACTACACTTTGAGGCTTAGCCACGTCAACGCACCACTGTGCGGCACAGATCTCCGATCACGGATAGATGACACCCACGAGCACCAAGTGTGCAAACTCTGCAAACAGTTGAATGTCTCTTCTGTGCAGAAAGAGTAAAGTAAGTAAGTATATTCTTTATTAAACCGGTTACAGAAGAGCTGCACTCTGGTGCATCATAGGACAAATACAAAATCAACAGGAGTACAGTATTCTTCATATAAATGTTTTCCTCTTAAGCTATTATTGTCGATAAGAGTCGAGACCCTGTCATGATACCGTGGGTGAAGGGCATAGGTAGTTGATTTCCTTGGTGGAAGCAACTTCTGTAAAACATGCCTTGGGTTGTTTAGGACATCTGTGAAGAGACCAGTATCAGCCTTGCGACAGAGCCGGTCAAAGGTTGGGCTGTCAATGGGGAGGTACCCCTGCCAGAATCATCCTACTTATGATGGATTGAAGCCTGTTTTTATCCCGCTGACGAGCAAACCCCACCATGCTGGGCTAGCGTACAGCAGACGTGCCACAGTCATGGCATGAACCACATCAAAAAGTTTTGGGCCCTTGAGGCCATGAGCACTTAAAATGCGCAATGCACACATGGACTTCTGGCCTTGCATCATAGCTGACTTATATGCGCTTCAAAATTAAGTGTTTCCGTAAGCGTTACCCCAAGACAGTCAATTTGCCTACTCTAGATACCTCTGGTATGACAGGTGCTGCCCCACCCTACCCCTCCCTGTCTAATCAGCATATCATAAGTCTTATCCTGATTTAGATTAAGGTAACATATCTCTGCCCATTTCCCTACGTGGTCCAGCTCTTCCACAACTGTGGTAGCATTAGATGATGGTATCAGTAAATAACTGTCATCGGCATATATAGATTTAAGTATTCTGTTTCCATTGAGAACCGTTATTAATTTTGAGATTAATGTTATGAGAATAACCTCATTTGCTGCAGAGAAAATTGAGCGATCCTATCCCTGCAATAAACAGGCGATAAATAAATGTTTTGGTCCAGTCAACTGGAGTTCTATGTATAATCGCATCGTGAGCGGGCAGCTACACTGCGTGCATTAATAGGCTAATTTCTCAACGATGAAACAGAATTGTTTAAAACCAGCAACGGGACTTTGAGTTGAGTGACATACAAAACTATCAGCTTCATTACATTTTGCGGCCATAGACCCGATTTCTTGAAAAATGTCTTTAAAATTGACGAATTTAGCATTGTATCATATGTAAACAAGACCTCGTTGCCCTGACCGGAAATCACGTGTGATTCGCCGTCGGCCATAGACCATTAGCCGAAGCTTTATCAATCCAGAGCCGTATATATACGGCTCTGTATCACTCCAGTCGTATTAATACATATCAATGGTTGCTTTCAACGCCTTTATTTTCTCTGACGTTACAATGACGTCATTTACAAACTGTTTACTGTTTAGTAATTATTTCTTCACGAAATTTGCAAAATATTATGAAACCAATAATATTATATCATGAGCGTTTTTCGAAACCTATATCGAGAGACTTAAGTATAAGAAAATGCTGTATTTTGCTTGTATGAAGTTAGACAAAAATGAACCTTTACAAGGATTATTCAATTTGCGATGAACTTATTCAGTAGCATCTGTAGCAAGCTTTTGAGGACTTCGAAGTCCAGTGATGCGGACTTCAGACCGGGGTGGCGTCGAGATCTGTTAAAGGTATTTATTTGTCTGCTTGCTTGATTATTTATTTCTTGTAGCCCAGGGCCTATTTTAAAGAATTTTTCACCAAGCACGTCCCCCCCCTAAGAAAAAATTGTGAAATTGCAAATGCCTGTTTATTAATAACTAAATGCTTTAGCACATCTATCACACTTGTAAGGTCTTTCTCCAGTATGAGTTTGATTATGCGTTTCTAGCTTATATTAATAAGTAAATGGTTTAGCACATCTATCACACTTGTAAGGTCTCTCTCCAGTATGAGTTAGATTATGAAAATTTTCAAATTAGCTGAAAACTTGAAATGAGTCAAACGACATGATAATTTGATATTGAATTTGATAACATTCCAATTTTTGCATGAACCAAATAGTTTCTTATACAATTCTAACACTGTCATTATAATTATTAGTTACGAAATGGACGACACATGTCTTAACAGTATCATTGATCATGGGTCAAATCTTCAAGACAAAGGCAAAGTTTATAGCTAAGCTAACAGACTAACAGTTACTGGCGCCGTCTTGCGGCTGGTCAGTTTGAGTCGCAGTCAGATAATTAAAACACGTCCTTGAACCATTCCTGGGATTTGGCCTTCACAGTTGGTCGCGAACGTCGGTTACAAGCTTGTAACCATGCTCGCAGTGCTGGGCGTACATCAAATTTTGATGTAACCGGCATATTCATTCGGACATGTAAATGTGCATCAACTGTCTCTGCATTGAGGCTGCTTCTATCATCATCCTTCATGAGATTGTATGCACTAACAAGTCTCTCCACGTCACATGAATGAGGCTTTGCTGCGAGTAGTCTGGCGACAGCTACAGAAACAGAACGCCAGTCTGCATTAGTCAGACTGATCTTAAGGAAATCCTGCAATGTGCTTGTGTTGGACATCTGCGCTTTCTTTGCAGCGTTCACCAGCTCTCCGTAGCTACTGTAGAAGTCACGCTTCGCAAAGTCTGATGCGAGGCCAGTGTACACCCGTTCAATGTCTTCATCAGATGCATTGCCGTTCAGAAGCATTGGTGGAGAAAGCGCCTGAAACTCCAGTGCATAGCGAAGATCACTGGCACCTTTGTCAGTTCCGAGTCGACTGGTCAGAAAGTTGCACAGCGAACAAATAATCTCAGTCTTGATGGCATACACATCGCGACCGCAACTGCTAACGAGAGAGTGCTCTCTCTTACAGTGCCTTAATTGGACGACTGTGAGCTTAACAGTGTCGTAACTCTTGATAACTTCATCGGCTTGTTCCTCATTCCCTGTAATTGTTACTTTCTCCTCATATCCACCTGGGTGCGGACGCTGTAATAATTTCCTTAGGTCCTCCACACATTTATCACGATCACTTTCGACGTCAAACAGAGTCACTTGGTTGCCCTGCAACTTCTTCTGAAATCTAGAGTAGATGTACAGCGCGTCACACAAGATCGCTGCAATGTGAACAGTGTCAGCATTAATCCACTTCTTCAGCATGCCATATTCTTCAGCGTCTTTCAGGGAGAAAGTCTGCAGATGTCGCATCATCGGTCTGTAGTTGTCCAGAATGGATGACAGAAGACTGTTAGAATATTGTGTGAATCTTATGTCGATTACTGATGGATACTGTCTGACTGTGACGCCAAGTTCTTCCGCATGCTTCTTGAATTCCTTTGTTCTACATGCTGAACTGTTATAGAAACGCGTAACTGCTTTACAGTCATCTATAACACGCCGTGCTTCAGGAACACCTGTAGTCATGTCTTTGAACACTAACTGAGAACGGTGAACACTGCACCATATTTTGAGGAGAGGGCTAGGGCCCTTACATGGACTTGACGTGTCCTTAGTGGTGTTGTCTTTGCGTTCTTGCTCGAGCAGTGTCCATAGCGAATGATGTCTTCCAGTATTTTCTGACGCGCCGTCTGTGACAATAGAGGTTGTTTGCTTAAATATCTCTGGCCATGTTGCTCCACACTTTGCAGACGCCTTCCTGAGTGCCTCCAATAACCCCTCGCTACCTCGCTTCTCGCTTTCAGCCAAGCCCATGTACCAAGTCTCCATGTCTCCAACCGCCGTTACAACCTGCGCCATAACATGCTTGTTGTCTATTCGCTGCTTGTCAACAGCACCATCAACTCTGAGAGAAAGCGCAAGGATATCTTTAAATCGGAGTGCAAATGCCTTACGGTCCGTTTCTGCGATTGTCAGTAGCATGTCGCGATGGCTTGCAGGAGTGACATACTGTAGATCTGTGTCAGTAGGAGAAAACGGAATTTCAGGGTTGTTCAAGTCTAATCTTTCAGCCATCAATGACGCCACGTATCTAGCTGGAAATGACCACGCAGATAGTGTCCCGCGTTTGGCATCCATGTATACCTTAATCATGATTCTTGCTATCTTTTGTTCCAATGCAGTGTTAGCAAATCGCAGTTGTTTCTCCAACACAGTTTCTCCCTCATGTATCCGACCCTCGGCAAGAGCCTTCTGTTGTCGACTACGTGTCAAACAAGCATTGTGTACTGTCGATCCACAGTGTTCATCATACATCTGCTGCCTGAACACTGCACCATTTGCAGTGCATATGGCTGGGATCCTTTGACAGTGGATCTTCACCAGATCAGGATGTGCACAACAGATTTTGCAATGCACAATCCTCCTTCTACCAGACCCACCACGAGCTTCACTTCTGTACTCTGCCCAATGCTCAGCCTCAACCTTCTGTTTGCGTCCTGACTGATTTTTGCTTGACTGTACAACCCCTTGAAATTCAATTGCCTCGTGAACCTTTTCCTCAAACTCATCGACTTTCACATCCACCGGTTTACTTCCAGCTGGAGATAGCGAAGCTGTCACACTTATGGTTGACGCTGAACATGTTAACTGTGCGGATGTGCTTGACTGCTCTTCGGTTGTGGTACTATTACTAGCTGCAGTACTTGTTGAAATTGAATGACCAGTGCCACATTCGTCATCAGAAATGTTTGTGTCTGATTCCGCTGTGTGTTGACTATTCTGTTTTTCAATACTTACATAGTGATTTGTGCCAACCAACCCCAGATATATAGCGTAAGACTCAGTCTCACATGACGATGCTTGAGATGAGGTAGGTAATGTTGCCATATCAATACGCTGTTCCCCCTCCACAGTTAAAATGATGATAGGTCGTCGATACAGATTGACTGCTACAGAAAGAATTACACCATCACCCCATGTGCCACATTTCTTCATGTTGTCGATATATACTTGCAATTCCTGCTCTGTCATAGCTCCACTGTCCAAGATCATCTGCGACTGTGAGTGCGACTGCAGACATTCAACCAGTTCCATGCGTACATCATGAGCAGTTGTCGCTGTCGCTGAGCTTCCGCGTCCAAGCTGAGTCAACTGTCTGGCGAGTGAACTAAATAAACAGTTTCCATCTGCAGCCACATTGACAACCATCATATTCCTCTGTGCAGCTAATGATTTCAACTTATCCATTTCCGTCAACTGTCTCGGCTCAAACGAATCTGAAATTGCAAAGTACACAAGTATGCCAAAGAATGTTAGATGGTCGAAAAAATGACACCCACTTTAAAGAACTTGCTTATGCTATAACTCTTACTAAACTACTATTATTGTAGGCTATATATCAGATGCTAGTAGCTTATATCTATTCATAATTACATATCTTCAATGATGACACAGAGTCACGGAAGTCCTGAGGGAGACTGAGGGAGACCTTTACCTTTAATATAATACTATATGACAATAATGATATAGACTGTTTGACAGGTCACTTGGTACAGTTCATCATTTACTTAGCTACATTTATCAATGTAATCGTTTCTTAATTTTTAAGTTAACATACTGCAACAATTTATAATTTTACAGCTGTGTTGAGGACCAAAGCAACTAACCTGCGTGCGCGTTCCTCTTCGTCATTCGTTTAAACATGGCCTGTATGTCGTTTCCAGGTGACGACGCAACCCGTTTTTTACTCATCGTGAAATTCGCAAATGAATGAACTAAAACAACTGAACTGACCGAAAGGCCTAATAGTCCTAATATCGTAATAATAAATGTCAATAAACAATTATGAATTATAACGAAAACTCAACTGTAGCCTAAATATTATTTTTACATCAGTCACAAAATTGCGCGTCCCGTTCTCTCGGTGCTGTTTGTAAACAAGTTTAACGCGCTGCATGACGTCATGAGCCCAAATAGATGTATGGAACGCCGTTCGAACTTTCCTAAAAAAATAAAATATATTGGCGGTGTTTTTTAAAACAACTTTAAACAAGTTCAGTAAGTGCCGTGCCAGGCGTGCCTGAGCGATCAAGCACGGACCGTCAATTCCTCAGGCACGTTTTTGTAATCTCAAAGCACGGACGTGCCTGTCGGCACGTTAAAATAGGCCCTGTTGTAGCCTATAGGCCTATCTAGAAACTTACGCGCGGCAATAAGCTGAGGCAATATATCTTTGGATTTGCCGTATTCAGAAGAGGTCTTTTAATTATAAAACACAACGATGCATGCATGTGTTATGCCCTCCCTCTCCCGTTAGATGGAGTTCAAAACTATTCTATAACAGAACTACAAAGCTAGGCCTATCTAGACCCTATTACCGAGAGTTCGGCAATTTGGTAAATCCCTTTACGTACTGAAGGTAAAGAGATTTCTGCATTCTGACGTCATTACTGATCATTCTGAGGCAATCGCGTTCCCACTTCCCAGCTGTAGATCGACAGACAAATAGCCTATATATGATGAGGGAGAATACAAATGATAATCCTTTAGTTGCGGGTGTTATTCTTCCGACTCAGACCGACTGGCACATTAGATATTCAAGACACAGCAGAAGAATTCCAGCAGAAATTCCTGATAATCTCACGAATCCAAGTCAGAATGAGAAAGTCAGAATCAGCATAGACTGAATCGGGGTGTCCATCTCCCCTTACGCCTATGAAGCATTCCCCTCATGTCATCAGATTGCCCCCACCTACGACGACCGCCCCAGGCGATTGAAAGAGAACATTTCGATTATCAAAATTTGAATCACGATTTCACTGTTGAATTCCTTATTGCATTCTTTAACTTTTACTTCACTGATCAAGCAACATTATGCAGACAGAGGCATACTGCCAGTTGAAGTGCCAGAGCGGCCAGACGGTACTAACATCTTCTTTAAGTTCTCTGCCCTTCGGCAGGTTCCAACTTCCAATGACGCCACTCTTCTCTGTGCTGTGCTTTTTCCTTTAATTCGCTGTATCCGTCGGCCATCCATCCCAGCATCATCTGCCTCGGTCTTCCCCTCCCTCTTTTCCCTACCATTCTTCCTTCTATGATTTCTTTCAGGAGGGAGTCTCCTCTTAATGGTACTAACATAAGTACTAAAATCACAATAGGTGCTTCTTCAGAGCAGCAGAGTGCGTAGCCAAGCGATCAACAATTTCGTCCAGTAGTAATGATCGAGTACTATTAGAGGCGAGTCTCCTGCACTGGCTAATACTGTCAGAGGTGCAAACCAGTCACCAACCATGGTTGATCTTGTGGCGACCGCCGCCCGGACGCTACCTCTCTCTCTGCTCACGGGACGGCGTCGGCTCCAGCCCACTATCCGTCTGGAGCCGCCCGAGTCACTGCCTTGTCTATCTTCATCGTAAAATGGCTGTTCTCTATCTCTACCCATAGTAACCGTTTCTGTCAGGGGAGGCTTAGCATTTGCTGCTTCTTTAAGAGGGGTAACACTGTACAGCTCCGTATTGGGGTCTGACTCTGCTTCTTCCACGGTCGCCGGATGGGCAACGTCCTGAGGATGGCCTTTTCTCAGAACAGGGTTCGTCCTTTTACCCGCAAGAGTCTTCTTCTTTGTGCATACCTTCTTAGCTACGGGCCTTCTCTTCTTCTCCGCCTGAACTGAACTTTTACGTACCACTCTACATCTCGTGACTCCTAAGCTCTCGCCAATAATAGGGGACACCAAACGTTCTCTAAGTTCCGGAAACCAGGAATACTTATGACAACTCTGCACATTATCTCGTCCTAGACAATACTTTAAACCATTCTCTACGTCAACTCGGCCTAGACAATACTTAGAGCAAATCTCTGCGTCATCTCGCCCTAGACCATACTGGGGACAACTCTCTACGTCAACTCGTCCTAGACAAATGTCCATGGTGCAATGAGTCTTCCTACCGTCACGTGTCTCTCCGTCCATTTCCGTGTTTGGCATGCGGCCTCCCACGTATATTGTCATGCACCACAATCGACGGAGTAAGTTCCCTTACCCGTCTCTGTGTTGGCAAAGAACGACCAACACAGTGATTAATTCTGCTTCGAAAGAAAAAGAAAGACACCAGTAGGATCTCACAAACTGTGAAGGCAAAGAACGACCAACACAGTAAGAATTCTGCTTCAAACGAAAAAGAAACACTTGTATCTGTGTTGGCAAAGAACGACCAACACAATGATAAATTCTACTGGTAAGAAACACTGGTAAGGTATCTACGGACTCTGATAGTGAAGGTCCTCTCTCTACAACCTTCGCTATCTACACACAGAACTTCGTTCCGACCTACGCACGAGGGGCCCAGCCTCGCACTTCAGTCAGTTCTCAGAGCTGTGTGTTGCGACAAGCAAATATGTATCTACGTGGGTACCCGAATACCCGAACGTACACGTATCAATCACTTTCTTGGTCTGCGTTGATTTTCACATTGATCTGGGTACCCGAATAACCGGACTTCCACGTATCTGTAACTCTCTTGGTCTGCATTGATCTACCCACCTGGAGTTTTGTACTCGTCACCAAGGGCGTTGACTCGCTGTGTCTCGCGAGTACACCCTTCCCCGGCTTAAGTCTTACACAACCTTTCTTCCCGCTATCCGAAACAATCTGATCCGGGACCTGCCAACAGAGTGGGCCCTTACTCCGCCTCAGGTATCCTTGAATCAAACTTTCCGAATCAGATAGCGAGCGTTACGGTTGTGCCCGGGAGCGCACGGACTCACAGGATTCGTTTCTGAATCCTCGGACTCGATTCCGTTGCCGGAATCAGGGGTAAGTGTCACTAACGTTACCCCTTTGTTTCTCACAGACCTGTGTATTTACTTCCCTGTTAGGGAATTGTACTGTCTCTCACACCTGAACGAACCACGGTCAGATCTGTCGGGTAGTTCCCCGAACAGAAAGACATGCGGCTAGTCCCGCAAGTAGATATTTACCGCGGGGAAACCGCGGTAATAAATACAACCGACGTAAAGTACGCAAAGGAAGATTATCCGCAAGAAAACCGCGAAAGTTACTATGAACGACGCCAGATACGCAAAGAAAAATAATCCGCGGGGAAATCCGCGGGAAAACCGCGGGAGTAAGTACGAAAAGAAAGATATTCCACGGGGAAACCGCGGAAATAGCCTAACTATGACCGTCGCTAGGTAGAAAAGAAAGATAATCTGCGGGGAAACCGCGAATTGAGATTTGTCGGTAAGTACCGTAAGTAGAAAAGGTGCGGTAGACCCGCAAGTTGAAAAGAATATGCGGGTAGATCCGCAATTGTTTTACGAACGGTATCAACGGGGTCACCCTCCCCGTATTTGATCGAACCGGACCAGCGGGGAATTTTACCCGTATTTACGCACTCGCCGTTAACTGGTTTCCCGGTCTCTCTCCACTCTCCGAACTTTACGCGGAAACCGGACTTTGATTTTTCACTCGCCGTTAACTGATTTCCCGGTCTCTCTCCGCTCTCCGAACTTTACGCGGAACCGGACTTTGATTTTTCGTTAACTGATTTCTCGGTCTCTCCCCGCACTTTCCGATCGTACGCACCACCGGGGCCTCGCCTTCCCCGTATTTCGTTACAGACCTGTCGGTATCTCCGCGTACTTTCCGAACGACACCAACGGGGTGACACCTTCCCCGTTATAGACCTGTGAGCCTTTATTTCTCACGATCGGTCTTTTCGCGTATATTCCGAACCGTAGTTATCCAGACCTGTGAGCATTTATTTCTCACGATGGGTCTTTCCCCGATCAGCTTCCCACGATCAAAGCTCGGGCCGGCTCGCGATCAACAACGAGCTACCCCGTCTGATCAGCGATAGCCGGCACTGGCCCGACCGTGTGAGCGGCTGTCACACGGGAGCGCACTGATTAGCCTTGTCTTATTTTGGACGCGGAGGCGCCCGAAACTTTCCCGAACCAACGACACTAAAGAACCGTGTCGCTATGTGTACATTATAGGCAAAACACCGTGAGACAGCCTATATTCATCTATCGACCATGTATGCTGTAGCTCTCATCGCTTATAAATGCCTCCCTACACAAGTTCTTAACCCAAGGTGTCTAAGAGATAGCTCCTAAGGATTAATTTTAGGCGATGCCTATCTTTAGTCATCAATCATAGGACGTGGGAAGATGTACTTTTATTTAATTGATAGATTAAAACGTTAAAATGGAAGAAATTAAGCGGCCGTATAATTTTAATCATTTTTATTTTAACTCGAATCGAGCGTATGTAACACGCCACCTAGCGACTCCGAGGCGCGACACCGTATAACAGAAAATCAATATTATTAAGCTATTTATAGATCATTCATTCTGCCTTGTGGCCTGTCCGCCACAATCTCAGTCGATTTTTCACAATGCGGAATGCGGATACGACCTCACTCAGCTGAGTAGCTGGTCACCACAAGGTAGACCAGGATTTTGTTTAAGCTGATGATCAGCTTAGGATGGTCTGAAAGTTGTCATATCACACATACTGGCTTAACATAACTGCTTTCAATCCATTGTTCTATCGACAGCTTTGTGTTTGGTTCATCATCATCGTCAGTGCCTGTGCCTGGATCATCTAGGTCAGGGGTGGCCAACCTTTTTTGGCTTGCGGGCCACTAAAATTGTTGATAAGATTGTCGAGTTGCTGCGCGCCTCGACGATCTTCCTTCGGACGCCCATTTGCCCCCTCATAAACTTTCTGGATCCATCACTGCCTCTAGTTGACAAGCAACCGTATCCAGTGTTGCATAGTAAACAACAATAAGATGTCTGTGCTACTGAGGACCACATTTAATCTCCTTTTCTCAGTTTTCTCGTCATAATGCCTGGGTGGTCGTCTTGCTAAATGAACGGGAAAGTTTACATCAACATCAGACCGTTGCAAATCGCTGTGCTTCTGTAACTAGACTGCCATGAATGTTCATTTACTCTGAGCAGTTTCAGGTTCTGACTGCACTGACGCATCCGCTGAGCAGCAGCTGCCATGTCAGCAGAGGTTGATAGCAAGATTCTTGAGAGGGACCAGTAAACTAAAACATTTTCTGTAAGATAGGCCTATGCAAGCCTACAATCACCTCAAAGTCTAATCGCTTGAGTAGGTGCATGTACGATACGCAAAAATTATGAAATTGAAGACTAATCGTGAGCTCGGTCCTAGAACAGCTGATTTTATTATCTTTTTAAATAAAGAAAAGCACTTTTCAAATGAAAAACACGTCGATTAATTTCTGAAGCGAAAAACTTGAGCAGACGTTTAATGTAAACAAATTTCTTTTCCTCTCTGAAAATCCAATGAAGATCTCTGCTTCATTCCGCCCCTGGACTGAATACGGTAAGGTTGACTGTAATGTGGCGTTTTGCATACAGTTGGCCTAGTCTATTCACTTTTCCATAGGTAGAAAATGTAATGATTCTATAGAATCGGTTATACATGTTTCTATTTTGGAGTTTTGGTGATCCTCTGTCCAAGATATTTCGGACCCTATGAGGCTTCATGGAGTTAACAATGGAAACGCCAGTAAGTAGCGAGTAACAGTAGTCGGGACGGCTGAAGACGAGGTAATTAGCTAGATAAAGCAGGATAGAAAGTCAATACAGTGTTTAACAAAATGGTTAACACCGATGTTGTATTGGGCAGATCTTCATATATGTGTGGACTGCATGGTTTAAGTCAAATGCAACGTCCAAATAACTACTACTAATACTACTACTAGTCTACTACTACTACTACTACCACAATCACCACTACAGCTAAAATTGCAACTACTACTACAACAACTACTAATACTACTATACTGCTATTTTTATCGTATTTATTTTTATTTTCGTATCTCCCATTGCCTCGCAAGATCAGCTAGTCTCTAACCACCTTGTAGTACCATACAGAGTTAATGCTGCATGAATAACAGCTTCGAGTCAATTGCAACGTCAAAAATAACTACTATTAGTATTACCACTACCACTACTACCACAACCACCACTACAACTACTATTACAACTACTACTGACACTGCTATTACTCCCACTTCAACTTGTACTGCTACTACCACTACCGGTACTACTGCTACCACTGCTATACTGCTATACTATACTAGTCTATATTACTATTTTTGTCGCGTTTCTTTTGTGGGGCTCCCTCTCTGCCTCGCACGGACAGTTTCCTAATAACAACCAGGATGACGTAACCAGCGCCCTTCGATCGACTGAAGCGTACGGCTTCCGTTGTCTGTCAGAAGACTTTAAATGGCAGTCGTATAACGTTTCGTACTCTTTATTTACGTCAACAACGTCAGCCCTATTTCTACTTTAAAGTTCTATTTTATAAACAGGAAGCGACGTTCTGCGGCGGTACAAGCATTCCAAATACTATAGTCACAAGCGGCAAACGCGGACTTTGAGGGAACTCTGCGCGTGACTTGGCTGTGAACGCGACTGAACTGACGGCTGACTCAAGTCACTCAACTCAGAAGACTGCTCGGCGACTGATCTCGATTCGGCTGATTTCAACTCGAATGCCACGACGACTAACTACTGCTGAATCAATGCAGCTGCGACTGCTGATTCTTTTTTTTATACCTACAACAATGAACTGAGCGACCGATTGAGTCCTATGAGACTTCATTAGGTCATAGGGGACTCCAATGAAATCGCTTGGCCGTGGGTTGGAAAGGAGACTTCCTCTGAGTTATATATATATATATATATATATATATATATATATATATATATATATATATATATATATATGTTGTGCGTTACTACGTTAGTTACTCGTTACTAGTAACGCGTTACTGTAACTAATTACTATTTTTTGGTAACTAATGCAGTAACTAGTTACTTTTTGAAAAAAGTAATTAGTTACAGTAACTCATTACTTTTACGAGGTAACAGCCAATGAGAAGTCACGTGACGCGAATCGTTGGCTGCTGCTTTCGTCAGCTCCGCCTCCTGAGAGGCTGCATCAGGTCCTTGCCTTTCGAGGCTGCGAGAGCGGCCGTTGCTGCCTTCGTCACCTCTCAGGTCGACCGCTGCAACAGCCTACTGGTCGGTGCGACCAAGTGCCTCTTGGATTGTCTGCAGTCCGTTCTCAACGCTGCTGCGAAGCTGCTATGCAACCGGAGGAAATATGATCATGTCACGCCGCTCCTCCGTGATGTTCTGCACTGGCTGCCAGTCTCTCTGCGTATCGAGTTCAAAATCTGTTTGTTGGTCTACAAGTCACTTCATGGGTCCGCGCCTGAGTATTTGCGCGATTACTGCATCGGGACGCACTCTTCCGCCTCCGGGTTGCGACTCCGATCGCTCGAGAAAAGCGATCTTCGCGTAAAACGGATGAAAACCCGTTTTGGCGATCGCGCTTTCTCGGCGGCTGGCCCCAGATGCTGGAACGGTCTTCCTCCTGCCCTGCGAGCGGCTAACTCAATTGACTCCTTCAAATCTGGACTCAAGACTTATTTGTTCTCTAAGGCCTACCCTGTTGTTAGTTGACTGTGAGGCGCCCTTGTAACGGCATGGCTGTGTTACGGCGCCATATTAAATTGTCACTGTTATTATTATTATTATTAAATAAAAATAGTTACTTTACGTTACTTTAAAATTACGTTTTCGACCGATGCATCGTGTACGCGAATAATAAGTGCGCTAAAGCCATCTGTCAATATTTTTGCGATCCTTGGCGTAACAATATTTTGGTGAACATGGAACATGCACTACCTAAAGTTTTAGTCAAATTGCATGCAGAAACTGTCGTCTTGGCACAGTTTTTCCAACCTTGTTCTCTCTGCATGCACACTAAATTGTCCATGGTAATACATGCGGTTAAGTTTGCGTCTCTGTTGCTCAACGCAGTTTTGGACAGGTTACAAACTCGGTTTGGGCCATCATTTGAGGCTGATGAATTAATCATTGCGTCATTGACTTTGCCACAGTTTCGCCTGAGGTGGTATACTAGAGCTTTAAGATTTTGTAATTAGGCCCTATTAATTTTTTATTATTAACTTTAAATTGACTTAGCAAGAAATAATTTCAGGTAGCCTACTTCTTCTGCTGCAAGCCAATAAAAACCTCCACATATTTAATCTGGCATTTCAGTAAAGCATGAGTTTTCATATTATTAATCTATTACCCTGCTGAATATACACTGATGCAGCGATATTGGACTTTAACAAATGTTTGCGGTAACTAAAAGTAACTAAAGTTACTTTGAACAAGTAACTGTAACTAGTTACTGTTTTAAAGAAGTATTCAGTTACAGTAACTAGTTACTTTTTGCAGTCCAGTAACTAGTTACTGTAACTGATTACTTTTAAAAAGTAAATAGCCAACACTGTATATATATATATGTATATATATATATATATAAAGACTCTAGCTATTAGCTCCACTGAACTAGCTTGGCCGTGGGTGGGGCAGCGGGACATCCCTGGTTGCTATGAGACATTATTGGTTATAGGACAGTATTGGCCGAGCGTGAGAAATCAGTGCCCCGGTGGAGGGAGAGGGCCATAGCTCGTTACGCACTCCCTACCAACAGGTCCAAAAGTCTCCTTTTAACCAGTGGGGGCATTTGTTTAAAAGTAGCGGGTCCAAGTGGATTTTGGTTTGTCGCTGCTTCTTTCGTTGAAGCGCTGGTAGGAAACATCGAGATGAGTGTCTGAAGGTAGAGTGGTTGACGAAACTTAAACTTAAATGCCGACTGTTTCCTGGACGATCTTTTGCTTATGGAATTCGGAAGCGGTGTAAGTTCTTCCTTTGGCCAACACAGTAAATTGGCGGCAATTATTGATCGACGCCAGCGATTAGATACGCGCCAGAAACCGGCGACTTGATTGATCAGCCAAGCGCAGGAACTTTGGGTGGGTACAGAAACCTATAAAAGAAAGCGTCGCACGCATGCATCGCCTATCATCGTCGATATGACGGCGTCGTTAAATAAACGATATTAAGCTAAGCACGCATTGCCCTCAGTCGATTTCTAGCCGGCCTGCAGTTGAGATCTAGTCGTGCTAGGAGACGTTCGTCAGCTAGTAAGGAAACCCGCCTCGCGTTTTGGCACGAAAGCGTGACGCGTGTAACCGTGTGGTTAAGTGTTAAGTAGTAAGCGAATCGCAAAGGAAGAGAACGTCAACAGGGCATTAACATAAGTAGCCTAAGAATATTCTTTATTCTTGAGGTTGTTGGTTTGACGTCTGCTGCTCTGCGCTGTGTGACGAAGACTTTCACGATCTTCTGTGTCTTTGTTGTCAATCTTCTCAGTTGTGGTTCGGTATAAGATCAAAAATACAGAGTTATTGCATTTGTATATCTTTATAATTCTGGCGCTAAATAAGTAATGTTGTTTGATTATTGCTAATACTGATCGAACCTTGTAAGTAATTGATTATCGGTGATTGACTTTAATCATTGGACATTGATGAAGATTGATTTATTGACATTGCACCAAACTACTAACTAATTGTTATATTGATTTACGTCAAGGACTACTCTCTCGGACGAACCCTCTGACTAGACGCAGCGCTCGTGAATAAGCTGGTGCCCTGAGCTTGACTTTCCAGTTGCGCTTTAGAAGTTTGGAGATTAGGCCTACGATTACGATTACAAATAATAATAATAACTGGTAGACATGAAAGAAGTCGCAACAGGAACATGCCTATTTCTATTTATGGAACAGTTTGAATTCTGAAAAAAAAATTGGAATCTATTTTTAGCACCGAAAAGTCGTTATAACGACTTTAAAGTCGTAATAACGACTTTTAAATTTTATTACCAGATGGCTGACACGGGGCGCCGTAAAATGTTTTCGTCAGATGAATCGTTAGATATGCGTAGAGCTCTAGACGTAGTAATAAAGAGTCAACAAGAACAGGCCGCCATTTTGAAGTCATTAGTAAGTAAGTTACAAAGTATAGAAACCAGATCACGGTTTCTCGAAAGATCAGTTGTGGGAAAGAAGGACCCAGATGCCCTGCGAGGTATTGGTCTGCCCACAGCAGAAGCCGCGGATACAGCGCCTGGCCATAGTACCCACTACCCTGGTAACATAGTGATGTAGAAACTACAAATGCTTTTGCAGCGCCATCGCATAAGAGTTTGCGCAGAAGTGCTAGAATATGTGGAAAAGCCCTTAGTGGCTCTTTACCTTTCACCGGTCAAACCGGCAGCATATTTGTTGATGTGCCTGCAGTTCGAACCCTGGTCAAGTAAGGAAGTGATTTTCCCACAACTGCCTGACCGAAGCCCGGATGACGGGAGGGTCGCCATATTACCGAATAAGTATCTTGTTTCGACTGGAATTGAAATTGTAATCGTTATTAGTAACTTCTGTTGCACTGGTAGGCTATCTAATGCACAAGGCATCTGTAACGTCGTAGAACGTCATCTCAGGCCAGGCGCTGTATAATATTGTAACTATGTATATTATTGCCATATACGCCTATAATTGTATTGTATTGTACTGTGTTTGATCATTTATAAAGCGCTTCTCATAACATTAGCCTTTCAGAAATTCTCCCAGTGCGAGGTACTCCGAGAAGAAAAGGAACGTTTTAAGGTGAGAGAAAGAGGAAGAGATGCTACCAGAGAGTATTGTAAAGCGTAGAGAAGGAGGAAGTCCATTCCATAGAGAGGGTGATCTGGATTGAGCCATTGTGGTCCTAACACAGGGAACAGAGGATCTGACCGGCTTTGACGTGGCAGAGAGGGGGGCGGAGAATTTGGTGACAAAGATGTTTTGTAGCAAGACCCAGTTGAGATTTGAGCATGAGAATGAGAACTTTAAATTGGATGCGCACAGAGAGAGATAGCCAATGAAGTTGTTCAGCCATAAATGTAGAGATGTGAAAGAATCGAGGGAGGCGAGCTATAAGTCTGGCATTCAGTACGGACTGAAGAGGAGATAGACGAACCTTGGGTAAGCCAACAAGGAGAGAATTACAATAGTCTGTGAATAGCTCTAAGACGCTTAAGTTGGAAGTAAGAAGAGTGGGTAAGCTTGGATATGTGTTCAGTGAATGTAAGAGAGCTTTCCAGGGTGACACCCAAGTCACGAACACTAGATGAGAATGTGAAATGCGGAAAAGTTTCAGAGAGCAAGGTATAGTCGAGTTTCAGCAGTTACTGTGGTGTACCAAACCATATAAGTTGGGTTTTGGAAGAATTTAAAGAAAGGCGATTAGAGGACATCCACAGATGCTAATTGTTAGATAAGTGATGCCATTTTGGTTGGCTAAAGGGCAATCGATCTCCAGATTGCAGCGGCGCCTGGCAATCGTGAACAGAGAGCTGATTGTTGCTAATAAGATTGAGAAGTGTATGTATACAGTCATCGTCGGCCGAGCTTAGGAGCTAGCTTTTCTGATGGTTACGCGTCGATAATCCGAAGGTTCGACAGTTCGAAGGTTCGATAGTCCGAAGGTTACATGGCAAAACATATATGTATATGTAATTGTCGTGGCGTTGGCTCCGCGCCTCCCCCGCCTGGTTTGCTAGGCCAGCGCGTTTGTGTAGGGTAGGCCGGTCCGCCCTTCGTTGGTCCGTTTGTATGTTTGCCAGGCCCACTGTGGTTTCCTCTTCTTCTCTTTGCGAGCTGATGTGCTCAAACTCCCCTTTTCTTACTACTGATCGGGTGCGTTCAAATTCCCCTTTTCCTTCTACTGATATAGACCCACAGAGAGAGGGACCTATCCCGCCTAGTAATCGATAGTCAGGTCTCTGAAGATTTCGGATCCTCTCGTTCCTGCGACCAGGACCTGCTTCGGCACGGGTTCCCAGGACAGTCCCCTCTCTTCTGTCATCAGTAACTGTTCGTGACGAGTGGTCGGTGGCATAGGCAGCGGCGGTCGCATTGAGCGCAACTATGGGTCTAGAATAGTCAGGGTTCGAGGGGTGACCAACGGAACCTTCTCCATGGATTGACTCTTCTATCTGGTCTAAGCGATCTGCCAATTCTCGTACACCCTTGGCTTGTTCCACCTGGTAATCGGCCATGCGGAGCAAGTCCCTGTCTGAGCCTTCCTGTCTTTGTGCTATAGAAGTTACAATCGCAGTGTTCTCTTCCTGTCTCTGCGTCATAGAAGTTATTTGTTGACTTAATCCTGCTAGTATCATTTATACTGCAGACGAAGGCCTACTGAACTGTGACCTCACTTCACCTTCAGGTTCCCTAAATCCTTCTGCTTCTTCTTCATCTGGTTCTCTAATTGAACGAAACGGACTCCTGGACATGATTAAACTTTGTTATGAGCAATTAACAACAATACAAAAATCAGCCTATTCTATAGAGTCAATAATATTAGCGATGATTGATGCAAAGTCTGTTATCTTAAAATGTTATTTCCTTATAATTTCAGCGTTTGTTATGTTTAGCCTATTGTCATTATCGTTATAATTATATGATTTATATTTCGAACGTTATCTTTCCTTAATCAGAGACATGTAATCACATTCAGCCCAATTTTGGTGAAATAGTATCTGCATGGATTTTCCCCTTTATTAGCACAACCCGTGACAAAACTTAGCGACTCCGGTTAAGTTAGCCAGAGACGATGTACGGTTCCCTACAGAGTGCATTAGTCTGTAGACTGTAGCAGTCAGGATTTTTCAGACAAGTATAAGTTTCCTACCACAACAGAGGTTTACTTTCACTCTGAATTCCGTGCTAAGACGAATTCCATTCCAGGTTGTAGAATGTCTCTTTCCTTGCGAAGATCCTACGAGACCGTGATGTCTCGTGCGAGTAATCTTCTCTTTGCATCTATTTGAAATGACTGGAAAAATACACTTATTTCCCATAGGCCAGAGGGGGTTTTAGAGCCCCCCACCCTTCATTTTTTATCTGCATGCTTTCCCCTCGGACGAATATTGATCTACAGACCATTACCTTCAAATTGGTGGTGAAAACGAAACTTTTACATCAACTTGAAATGACTGAAGAAAAATGCACAAGTACCTGCTCTCTCTCCAAGTGCATGAAGGCAAAATTGAAATGCACACGTCTTTGCAAGTGTAGGCCTACATGTGCAAAGTAGCTGGACAAGAACAATATGCAATACTTAACTACCCCGGTATATATACGTTCAATTTGTTATAGCCGGTTTATTAGCAACTTTCTTATGAAACTTTCTTTAGTTTTCTGGATATGCGCCAACACTGGCACCATCACTGCTTCAATGTACAATATACATGTTAATATCACTTGCAACTCATGATTCTGAATCCATACATACCACATATGTTCAGATCGGACCATCCAATCAAAAGTTACAACAGTTTACATATTTCGCATAGGCCGGGGGCTTTCGAATCTCCAGTTTCCCACGCTTAATTTTTTTATCTGTATGCATTCCCCTCGTACCAGTATTAATCTATAGCCCATTACCTTCAAATTGGTGCTGAAAAAGAAACTCTTGCATCTATTTGAAATACGCTGGAGTAAAATCCACATATTTTGCAAAGGACGGAGGTAGGGGTTTCGAACCCCCACGCTTCATTTTTAATCTGAATGCTTTCCCCTAGGACCAATATTGATCTAGAGACCATTACCTTCAAATCAATACTGAAAAAAAAACTTATGCATCTACTGGAAATGACTGTAGCAAAATACGCATATTTCGCATAGGCCGGAAAAAGGATTTAGAACCCCCACGCTTTCATATGCAATACACGCTTTTATGTGCAATATGCATGTTAATATCACTTGCAACTCATGATTCTGAATCCATACATACCAAATATGTTCAAATCGGACCATCCAATCAAAAGTTACAACAGTTTACTTATTTAGCATAGGCCGGGGGATTTCGAACCCCCACGCTTTATTTTTTATCTGAATGCTTTCCCCTCGGACCTGTATTGATTTGTAGACCATTACCTTCAAATTGGTACTGAAAAAAACCTGTTGCATCTATTTGAAATGACTGGAGTAAAATCCACATATTTCGCAAAGGACGGCGGTGGGGGTTTCGAACCCCCACGCTTCGTTTTTTAATCTGAATGCTTTCCCCTCGGACCAGTATTGATCTAGAGACCATTACCTACAAATTGGTACTGAAAAAACGAAGCTTATGCATCTACTGGAAATGACTGGAGCAAAATACACATATTTTGCATAGGTTGGAGGGGTTTTCGAGCCCCCACGCTTCTTTTTTTTTATCTGAATGCTTTCCCCTCGGACCAATATTGGTCTATAGACCATTACCTTCAAATTGGTACTGAAAATAAAACTTTTGCATCTATTTGAAATGACTGGAAAAAATACACTTATTTCCCATAGGCCAGAGGGGGTTTTCGAGCCCCCCACCCTTCATTTTTTATCTGCATGCTTTCCCCTCGGACGAATATTGATCTACAGACCATTACCTTCAAATTGGTGGTGAAAACGAAACTTTTACATCAACTTGAAATGACTGAGTGTCTGGGCCCCCCACTAGTGAGGTTAATCGTCACATAAACACATCGGCAGATTAACGTAGAATTAATCGTCAGTGCACACAGATTCATTTCTGACGTCGATCCTGCAGATCACGTTGCTATGCCAGCATTCTGTACGATAATGGTGCAGTGCTTCCTAAGAACACGAGTCAGAATTTCCGTCATTTCATTTGCATCTTCCAACAGAAATTCGCTCACTCCTTTGTTTGGATTGACACGGCTTTCAACCCATCCAGTTCCTCAGCGACTGACGCCCCACAGTTGCCGCATCTCTTTGTTATAGCGACGCTGGCTTACTTCTTGCATTGCCCGTTGGCGGCGCTGCAACACAGTTATTTTTGGCTGCCGGCCCTCAATCGGTATGTGACTGAATATGATATATATATTTAACACGACTCTCTTCAGTGACGTTTACTACATATATCTAATAGTTTGTTGGGACTAGTATAGCACAACGGTAATTCAGTATCATGCACATGTTCCTCTGTCAGCGTATCGACACTGACATTATTTCGTTCAGCTCGACACACCAATTGAGGCCTACTTTTAACACTCGCCTTCGAGTCAACAAACACGTTCGACCTCAAACTTTTGTTCTCATCTTCAAGCCGTACATTATTTTTACCCTTTTTGGCCACCTTCGAATCAAACCTCACATCTTGTGCGCTTTCATTCGTAGGCGTATTCCATGACACTTTAAGGGAACTGGGCTCAAATTTCTCCACATTTTTATTCCATCCCAAATAAAAATTTTCATCATATTCGGCCCAATTCTGCCAATTACAAGCCATATGCCCGCTTCTCATTCTTTCTTCCACTTTCCTCTGCTTTCTTCTCTCCTTACACGCTACAGCCTTTGCTCTTTTCTCCTCCAAACTTTTCCACTGAGGCATTTCAACTATCAGTCTACTTACTGACTTTCAATTTCAAAATGTTCCAAAATTTCACTGACACGCCCTTTTTAAAAATTTCACTATCGACTATTCGACGCAAAACTTTTCCTTTTTTCCTTTTCACGGAAATTTTCTTTCAATTTACCCGCTTCTTTACGGACTTCTCTATCAATTTTCCCGTTTTTCGAACGGTATTTCTTACTCAATTTCTACGTTTTCGAACGGTCTTTCTCTACCAATTTTCTCAAGTTCGTTTTCTACGGAACCGATACCTTTATACTACCCGTCTTCAAACGGTCATTTCTCCTTTTGACAGAATTTTTCCTTTTACTCGGAATTTGACTATCCCTTACCCGCTTTTCAAACGGTATTTAGTTTTTCTATAAAGTTCGCTTTTACGGCCTGTTACCTCTCCAAACCCGCTTTCAAACGGTATTTCCTTTTTCTCTATAGTTCGTTTTCTACGGCACCGATACCTTTATGCAACCCGTCTTCAAACGGTACATTTTCTTTTTCTCTACAATTCGTTTTCTACGGCACCGATACCTTTGAAACCCGCTTTCAAACGGTATTTCTGTTTCTCTACAATTCGTTTTCTACGGCACCGATACCTTTAGAAACCCGCTTTCAAACGGTAATTTTTCTCTACAATTCGTTTTCTACGGCACCGATACCTTTAGAACCCGTTTTCAAACTTTAATTTTTCGCTTTTCTACGAAATTTTCAATTGAACGTCATTTTCTGACCACCTTACTCGTTTTGCCGAAATTTTTGAGAATTTCTTTCGGACGAAGCCCCCAATTGTTACGTTAACTACCTAAAGATGAGGACAAAAGACAATGTCATGTAATAAAACTGTATTCTCATCGATAAAAGCAGTTAAACATAATACCTGCGTACCGCAGTCTTCATCACAGAAAACACTTCTTCACTGTAGACGAACAAGAACTCAAAACAAAGCCTTTCGGTGGGTGAAACCACAACGACACCGACAGCCAAAAACCTTAAGCAGCTAAACTTAGTCTATCTTAAGTATACACTGGTAGATGTGGCACATCTTACTCTAACCGGCAACAGGCCAACGAACAAATGCCACACTCCAAGGAACCGCCTACTAATCTTTCTTATATAGTACGATCCAGTTCGCCACTCCTATATTATGTACCAGTCAAGCGGAACAGTGCTTATCCTGAATACATAGTCTATCGTTACATCATGAATAAGGTTCATTATTTCATATAGTTCAAAGATCCTTATATGTTTCCTAACAGTCTCTTAATGCATCAGTGTTCGGTATAGGAACAGGTAGCGTCATGTAACAATATATATATATATATATATATATATATATATATATATATATATAACTAGACAGACGTTACGTTATGAAGTGTCGTTAAATAAACTTTACAACTGGTCCTAGGTTGAGCTTAACGACCTCTTATATATAAAGTGATGCATATATTGAATAAACTACGGTCTTTGCGCAACATAATTTTCGGTTCTAACATTGGTCACTTGAAGATCAGTCCGTAAGAGACAGAGAGGCATCAACCGATGGCGCATCAAAACAATCCGTAATCATATCAACATCCAGAAGATCAGTCCGTAAGAGACAGAGAGGCAACCTAAGGTGGATAAGCAATTTGAAAGAGGTAAGTTTAAGCCAATACATGACGATAATGGCTTGGCGTGTGGGTTATAAATGTGGTGGCGGTCAATGTGTATTCGTGACTAGCAACTATATATATATATATATATATATATATATATATATATATATATATATATATGCGGTCATTGCACTAAGACCTAATTCAAAGTTTGTCATTGGCTTGTGCGTCCCGGTAGGTTGTCCTTGCATAATAACCCTTATTAACACATTGACCGCCACCACATTTATAACCCACACGCCAAGCCATTATCATCATGTAGGCCTAGTGATCATCGTCTACTTCGCATCATCAGCATCAGCAGCATCATCAGCATCATCATCAGCAGCATCAGCATCATCATCAGCATCATCACCATCATCATCAGCATCATCATCATCGTCATGATCATCATCGTCATGATCATCATCGTCATGATCATGATGAAGGGGCTACGTCCATAGCAACTATCAAATGGGGGATGCATGGCCGGATTAGACCCCTGGAACCGCATCATCATCATCAACAGCATCAGCAGCATCGTCATCATCAGCATCATCATCAGCAGCAGCATCAGCATCATCATCAGCAGCATCATCATCATCAGCATAATCATCATCAGCAGCAGCATCATCAGCAGCAGCATCAGCATCATCATCATCAACAGCATCAGCAGCATCATCAGCATCATCATCAGCAGCATCATCATCAGCATCATCACCATCATCATCAGCATCATCATCATCATGATCATGATCATCATCATCATCATCATCATCATCTGCATCTCCATCACCATCATCAGCTTCAGCACCACCACCATTATCATCATCATCGGAATTATTAGGCGGGAGCCAGTGTTTGCGTGTTGCACTATGTAATAATTGTACTACGAGTTAACTCATAGGTGGCGTGTACGGAAGACATTTTTACTACGAGTTAACTCGTAGGTGCCGGTCAATGTGTTAAATAGGAGCCCATGGCTCGTCTTATAGCCGGCAATCAGGCAGATGCCAACCGCCCTCCGCCTATGACTAATCGGCCACTTTTGCTGGCTCATTCAGCTCCACAGCTTCCCACGCAACAGACAACCTGTTATTCAACCGCGGAATGAAACAGCTTTTAAAACTTACACCTGCATACCGTTATTATGCTTCTTTGGTCGGGTTTTCGGGTATTGACTTAACGGCCCGGGCTTGACCCTACGAACGGGGGCCCGGGTGTTCGGGGGCCCGTTGACAGCCCTATTAAGCCGATCAAATTTCTTAAGTTGCTGTGGAGTGCCAAGTAACAGAAATTCAGTCTTTGATGGTTTAAAGAGGAGTTTATTGGATGCCATCCAGGACTGTACTTCATCAAAGACAGCAGACAACCATAGGCGTAAACTCCTGTAGGCCGCTAGGCTCGAGCCCCCCCAATAATTGAGGCGCCAGGCTTGCCCAGGCATTGAGCCCCTCCAATATTATGACAGTAGTAATATATTTTTTCGCCTAAACTCGGGGCTTAAAGTGTGAATGGACGGTCATGGACGGCGTCTAGGCAGGCACTTAGTTTCAAGGCTGAACGCCGCCTTGGCCCTGCCACTTATTAGACCAACAGACCACCACAGCCAAAGATCCTTCCACAGCTTGGACGCCGTCCATGCAGCGTCCATGCAGCAATGTAATTACCTTGGGCGGGTCAAGCTATGTAGTTATACGCCCCCCCCACCAGCTTTCAGCGGCTCAATGTATCTTCATTTTCGCGCGCATCCAAATATTTCCAACATGTGTTAGCCCATGGAGTAGGCTACTAAATATTTCGGTATCTCCGTCTTTAGGCTACTAAATATTTCGGTATCTCCGGTTAGCCCCAGGCTCTTCCGAAGAAATGATCGACTTTCCAGTATATATATATATATATATATATATATATATATTCCTACATATATGAACGTATCATGTCATATATGCCGCCGTTTTATTTCCGTATAGGGCCTATCTGAGGCTCTCTCTCTACACTTGCGGCGTCTTGTTGCGGCTTCTATTGGATTCGTTAAACTTAAAAACGAGGCTTTTATCAAGTGCCCCGTAAAATGAGTTTACTTAATTAAGAGTGGATTTTCGAGCAAAAAGCGATTTGCTGATAGGCCTAGTGAAGAATGTGATCGAGAAACTGAAACGGCGCCAACTAAATTAAGATGATGTGGCAGTCGGGCAACATAGAGACCTGGACAAAAGCAACAGGCTTGCCAAGGACATCTAAATTATTTAGTAGGCCTAATTCTTCGAAATTGTTCGCATAATTAACGAAAACTATTGCTTTGCTTTTTCTGTTTTCGTTCATGATACTTCGGTGTTAGATAGAGTCACAAATTTTTGGCAGAGGTAGTAGGCTAATCTTCTGAAAATAAACCTCGAGTTTTCCAATAAGTACTGTATTCTTCATTGTTCGACTTTTTGACACAGCTACATGTAAGTAGCCATACGTGTGCATTTGAGGATCACTGAAGGTCAATAGCGCCAGTGGAACGCTCATACAGACTAGCTCTGTCTGCCCGACCTTTAACCCTACAACGGGACGCTCAATACTCTGGGGCTGATATGCCTCGGCCCTCGGGGTGCAGGCTGGTGCACGGGGGCCTGAACTGCTAGGTCATGACCTGGTAAATATCTCTGGCAGACTCTGGACCTGTATAGCAATACTTGAAATATTAACATAATAATATTAACATTCTCTCTGGACCACTTTCTATATTCGAACGCTTTCAGGCCTATGTAGGAACCACGGTTTAAAACCAAAAATACCATCTTGAGCCCAATATGTCTTGTTACTTTGAAACGTAACATTGTATACGCTGTATGTTCTAATAATATATGCTGACTGAACAGTCCAAAGAGAAATCGTAGTCGTAATCATGTTAGCTACCTGTATGGCATAAAGTGCATCAGTGGCGTAGCGTAGGCTCGGATGCAGGAGCCCCGAATGGGCCCCTGTTTGGCCCTGTAGGCTGTAGCCTTTCGTGGGAGGGGAGGGCAATGGGCCCTCCCAATATTTTCGACAAGTTTACGCCTATGCAGACAACCGCTGTACAGATGAGTCACATGACAGACTGTCAAATGAAATGTAAATTTGAGTATCATCAGCATAGAAATGATATCTCAGCGAATGATTATCAAGCAATGCTCCTAATGGTGTGGTGTATAGTGTAAACAAAAGAGGGCCAAGCACTGATCCCTGTGGTACACCGCATGTCAACAAAGCATCAGATGAATAATTACCATGGTGGGCGACGCTGAGGACGGACTGCTACGATCGGTTGTGCGATGCAGGACTCATGTGCTCCGTTCAATCTTCCCTCAACTATTGTCCGCCACCATGACCTTCGACCGAGACCACTTGACTTTGTCCTACCGCTTAAAGACGACAAGAATTATATCCCTAGGATTTTATTTAAGAGTTTGATGTTGACATCGTCGCCCGTTGCTGGAACAGATATTTAAAAACTATTAATTATTTCCATTTTTCTTTTTAACTGGCAATACCACTTTCTGTGATGGGTAGCGGTGTGTCAACCTAGTGATTCAATATTAAAAATCCCATTCACTGTTTGGCCTTAAGTTAACGTAGAGTCGTAGAAACGACTTAGAATCGTGGAATTAGATGAGTGGAAAATTAGAATTTTTGAATCAGAATCTAGAAAGCATTCAATGTCAACATTTTCATTCATTAAAAATGTTAACAATTTTAAATAAATAAACTAGTTAAACTTTAACTTTTGTAATTTTAAAGATATTCACATATGACGATCGCCTGGTGTGTCGCCAAATTTGGTTACCAGTTTAAGTGCACATGTCGTGTGCAAAAAAGGTTAAGAACCTCTGGTTTAACTTGTCTGAAGTGATGTTGTTAAAATAGAGATGCAGGCTCAACCAATCTAATGACTCCTATAGTGCCATAATCAATATACAAAGTATCAAGCGATGGTCACTTCAGCAAATGTCATAGGCTAACTTGACCATTGTGTGAATGACTTTTGTATGAAAATGTCTGTAAGTTCTTGACTTTATTTTTTTATTATTTCAGAGCCAGCTTGAGACTGCGCTAGATGGTCCAGTTGCCCAGAGATGTAGTTTGGTTGAGAAGATTTTAAATGATTTCAGCCCAAAGGTATTTCTCTTATTTACAGATATTTACACTGACTTTGTTTAAAAATTTGTGTACTTTTATTTCCATTTTACCGTTTACCATTAATGACTGCTTTAATAATGCTCTTGACATCAAATGCTGGTTGCTGCTAGTGGACACCAATAGACAAACCAGTCTGGAATAGATCTAATCAAAACCCATGTTGATTTAGAACTACCGTTTGAACTTCTTTCTTCTTTGTTTCTCCTCCGTCAGGCCAAGGCCAACAATGAGTCCTCAACTTGTCGTCTCCAGAGTTCTCTATCCTTGATTTTTTCCTTTGCTTCTGCAATGATCATCTTCATTCTCTCCAGATCCTCTTGTATATTATCCATCCATGTCTTCTGTTGTCTTCCTCTACTCCTAGTTCCCTCCACATATCCGTGTAGAGCCATCGATGGTAATCTGTCAATGCCCATTCTCATCACATGTCCCAGCCACTTTAGCCTTTTCTTCCTTATTCTATCGATAATTGTATCTGTCTGTCCTAGTTCTCTTCTAGTCACCTCATTTCTAATCCTATCTCTTTTGCTCCTGCCCTTTATTCTTCTCAGCCAGCTCATTTCCGTCGTCAAGAGTCTTTTCTCATCCTCCTTCCTCAGGCACCAGCATTCTGAGCCATATAGTAGTACCGGTATGACAAAGGTTTCGTATAACTTCAACTTTGTTCTCGTTGATATGCTTTTATCTTTCCAGATCTTATTTAGTTTACCGAACATTGCACACGCTAGAGTACTTCTCCGTTTGATGTCTTTTGTGCATCTGGCATAAAATTCCAATGATTGGAAGATTATTGAACAAACTGCTGATTATAAAATATGTCTATCCAGAAACATTGAATATCCTAAGACGCTAGGTTTTCGTTTTGTGTTTTCGTTTAGGTTTTTTGTTATATGTTTTCGTTATTATTAAATTTGACTGCTTTCATTAAATTTTTATTTCGTTATCGTTTTCCCTTTAGTTTCAGTTTTAGTTTCCGTTAACTATAACCTTTTGTTCTAGTTAACAAAGATTTTCGTTTTAGTTTTCTTAAAGGAAAACAACACTAGCCGCGATGGAAAACATTGTGATTCTGCTTACAGATTTTATTTAGTTACAGTTATAGTTAATGGTTTTCAATTTAGTTATAGTTACAGTTATAGTTAGTATTATTTTTCAGTTATTGTTATATAGGTATATATAGTTCCTGGATTTTTAATTTAGTTGCTACTTTGTTGCAATAAGGCCAAGTGAAATTGTCTACAATCAATCAATCAATATTCGTTTAATGAAAAATAATCAAGCTGACACAGCCGCAACTTAATGACAAGAAATAGAAAACAGTTATCAGCTTGTTCAGAGGATACGGGGCCTACCTGTGGACCCGCCGGCAAACCCTCCCGGGGCCTTCTCATTAGATCTTAGTACATGTTCCTATAGAGGAGCCGTGGTATAAAGTTATGGTCATCTTTCTGTGGCAGGGTAAACCCATGCGCCCGGGGTCAGAGGTTATAACTGTTTCTTCGAGGCTCTGGGAGGAATCTTCTAAGCACGTGGCCTTGATTTTGAATGATGGCCCTAAATAGGGATTCGTCTGCAGCGACAGCCAGTTGTTCCGCACCTGGGGTGGTGGGAGGAAACCCGCTACGATTCATCCTCTGCAATAATTGTTTGATCATCGCTCTGTCCCCTGCGTTCGTGTAGCCCCACCAGGCCGGTAATGCGTACATCAATGATGCGATTGTGGTCATTCTTGCGACCTCTTGGATGGCTAAAGTAGGGAGACCATGAGAGCGCAAGACCCGGAGAGCATACATGGACGAGGCACAGGAAGACAGTCTCGGTGAGGTGCTGGGCCATGCTTAGATCTGAGCTAACGATTACTCCAAGTACTTGAATGGAATTGACCCGCTGAGCGCCTGGTATTATCTGGGGAGGGTTTGGTGTTCGGTTCCGTCTCTTCTTGAAGACAATTAATTCTCGCGTCTTGGATAGATTTGGTTGGAGATTATTCTCTTTAGCCCAGGTTGATATATGGTCAAATTCTTCAGTGGCTGTTGTTAGGTGGTTTGAGCCGACGTGTAGATGTGAGTCATCCGCATATTTGACAATGATGTTGAAATCGTTCTGAGGATCTGAAGCTCCGACGATGAAGGACCCTGCAGCAGCTGTGCCTACTTGAAATGACTCCAGACTAGGGAAGCGCTGATTCTTGAATTGGAAACCGATTAGCACCGATTTTTGCCCAAGACCGATTAATCGGAATCAGCGCATCCCAGGACTACTGATTTGATTACCAAAGGATGTAATATTTTTGACCAAAAACAATTCCTTTTTTCATTAATACAAAAATAGTAACCTGTTTTGGCGACCAAGTACGGTAATATTTAACCCTTTGAACCCGACAGGCTGGGAAAACCTGCCTGTCCGTTAGGCGTACATACCAGAAAGGCCAGAAAACCGGCCTTATCATCTACTATCATTGCCTGACGGACCGGTATGCTGGCCTTTACGTAATTAGCACTCACACGGTGCATTTTTCTACTGGATGATGGATTTTTTTATCTGTCTATAACTCTATATAGTAATCATGGATTTTTCTGACATTTGTTTTTGTGACTGTGTTTCCTGTAAGTGAAACTAATAATTCATTGTGTGTCTTAGCATCTTTTATCATAGTTTAAAATGCAGAAACATAAAAAGCAAATAAACAGTCTATCAGTATGGAATGTAAGTGTAAGAAAACCGGTTCTGGTAATGAGAAACAGCGAAATTGAGGATCTAAACACACATTACTTTAGAGGAAGTTCATGACATGCTGCTGGCATCAGATACGGAATCTCTTGTGGCAGCTAGCGACTATATCGCTGACGATTTTGACAGTGACACCGAGTTACCTGTTCACCCAAGATTATTGAATGAACCCAATATTCTAGTACATTTATCTGAACTTCCAGAAGGTGCAGTCTCAGAGTACAGGGTGGCCAAGCGAAATGATCCAGAGGCCAAGGACTTACCCAAAGGTTCTAAGACTGTGTATTGGTGTAAACCCTACACAGTTTTCCTGTGCATTGGCACTGGTAGCAATGACTGTTTGAGAATTATCATTTGAAAGTTCAATTCTGGCGATAGCCTAATTCACTGAACTGTACAGCAACGAGCTCTAGCACAAGGAAAGTTATGTTGCCAGAAACTGTGTGTTATGTTGTGAGAAACTGTGCACAAGTAATAAGTAATACATAACAAAATCACTATTTTGTATTCATGGTCATAAATTATGTGTTTTCATTTAATTCATTTCATTCATTTCAGATATTTATATAGCGCCCCTTCAAGATTTCTACTCAGGCGCTCCCGACAGCAGCGGACGCTGAATCGGAGTTTCACGCCGAAGCGCATGAGCAATTGCGAGTGAAGGACTTGCCCAGGGTCCCTACGCGGCGGCTTGAGGTGGATTCGAACCCGCAACCCTCCGGCTTCAAGGCACCAAACATACCCCCTTGAGGTGGATTTGAACCCGCAACCCTCCGGCTACACCACCGCACCCCACAATTTTGGCGCATTTGAGGGTAAAAATTTTATAAGACTTTATAACTTTTCAAAGTGGAAAGTAAAAAAATATTTTTGGGTAAAAAATTACCCAGGAGCCCTGGGTATATGTGACCGTGCATGGGATTACCCGGCCAAAGTCGCATATACTGAAACCTCGGAAATCGAGCGGAAAGGTCATGAATGCGTAAACCAGTCAAAAAAAGTTTTTTGGGATAATATTAATTATTAATATTTCAACTATTAAATCCCAGAGTTACAGGCGAAACAAAATAATACAAATATTTTAATTTGAATTTTTTTTACATCAGTTGTATTATTTATTTCCTTGATTTGGCCGAGTCAAGCGTGCGTTTGTTTTAATTTCACCGAAAATCTTCTTGCAATGGTAATCTCATTAATTATTCATGTTCTGGACTACTTTTTTCTGCTGAAGGTATCTGTGACAATGGCGAGTTTGTACGAATACAGCCTAATTAGTTATGAATATTTATTATGAGATGGTCATTATAATCTGCGACTTTAGCCGGTCTCTGTTTTAGCTAATTCTGATCAGTAAGCGTTGCCGTAATGGCTGCAGATTTTATTCTGCAGCATGCTGCATTCTATTCTAAATGCATATGTATTATGTACTCTAAATAAACGGTTTAAATGGCTTAGCAATTTACAATAAATGAATTTAGGAAGGTACTATTGCAAACTGATCCCAACACCCATAGCGCCATCTGACGAAAACGAAATTATTACTATAACAATGGCGGAAATCAGAACACAATCTGAAATCGCTGCATGCCTAGTTGAACTTACGACCTTTTATTTGAATAGAATTGGTCGACAGGATTATTTCCGATATATTATTAATAACTACTTCTGCAATAGTGATATGGAACAATTCCAGTGACTTTAGTGACGAATTTGATGCCGAGAATAACGATGTCTCGCTATCCACACCTCAGTTCCGATCGAATCCAGCATTGCTGTAGGGATAGGCATAATTAATTTTAACGACAATATAGCATCTCTTTAAATCTGTGCCATTGCTTCAATTTAATTTTCCAAGAAACACCGTTGACGCCATTGGAAAGGGCAGAAGTTTCTATATTTAGAACACGCTACTAAATTACGTTGCAAAATCTGTTCACTTTTACATTGTTCATACAATGAAGGCAATTTTTGACTAGCGATTTCTCGTTAAAACGAGTTCTCAAAACGCCAAGACTTAAATTCTTTAAAAGTTCATAACTTTTTCATTTCTACAGATACAAATATACTGTTTTCACCACATTTCTCAACAGTAACTGTAGTATTTTAGTATTTAAAACAAAATTAAACTGACTTTACAAAATTTCCGACTTTGGAAGGGTTTTCCCATAATAGCAAAATTAATTATGCATATGTGCCGATTGGCTGGGGAGCGTTGGGTTCAAAGGGTTAATCTTAAATATTGAAATGCCATGTGAAATAATAAAATTGTGAGTCGCCGCATCATCAAAATGGCAGACAGTCAGGCTTTTTAGTAACAAACAGTGCCTAGAACCAAATAAAAGTGAATATTGCCGATTAATCGGATCGGAATCGGCGAGAAAGTAGGTCAACTAATCGGAATCGGAAATCGGCCAAAAAAGCCAATCGGCCCTTCCCTACTTAGGTTGACCACATGTCCCGGATTGCGTGGGACAGTCCCGGAATTAATAAAAATGTCCCGCGTCCAGTCCATGTCGAATCCGGGACAATGAAATGTCCCGGAATAATTTTTTCTATAATTAAATACGTAGAATTTGCTATTTTAATAGTCCAAATAATTATAAAGTAAAAAGAAATAACAACATGACAAATATGCAAATAACGCTGTCCCTGCAACTAGATAAAACCTGCTCTATCCAGCCTTCAAATGTAGTTCGTGATCTTGGAGTTTTTCTTGATAGTAAACTGTCTCATCATATTGGCTCTATCACTAAAGCTTGTTTTTTATCCATCTACTTTAACTTACGGAAATCTTGCTTTGAATGTTTGAGCCACAGGCTAAAAAGTCAAATCTTGCGACGACTAATTCGATCACTTACAATCATTCAATCGTCCTGAAACTTGGCAGATAGACTTCGCCCTCGCAGACACTTCATTCTATAAAATTTTCAGCTCCCCAAAAAGGCAAGCTTATAGAATCGGGGACTAAACTTTTCGAATCGGGGACTCAACTTTTCCGATACGCAGCGTTGCCATTGGCCGCAACAAAAACGGGCGCGCTGCCTGATTAAACGCACGCTATGACGTAAAATGAACGCGGACTATATATTTGTAGAGGTAACTGCTTCATAAGACGCATTATAGGATAGTAGATGGATATAGTAAAAAACTTTGTTTTTACGGGCTGTATTTTTATTTTCATCTCCAATGAATATGCCAAATCAAGCACTGCCTAAATGAGCATAGCCTTCATACCTTAGTCCATTCACTTGTATTATTATTATTATTATTGACTACTGTAACTCAATACTCTATGGTCTACCAAAATCCACCCTTTCACCGCTTACCTCTGTTATCCACACTGCAGCTCATCTAGTCAAAAACCTTGGCCCTAGAGATCACATCACAAACTCCCTTCAGCAATTACACTGGTTACCCATTCAGGCTGGCATATCAGGACTTTAAAATCTGTCTTTTGATGTTCAAGGTAATTTCAGGTTCTGCTCCTCCTTACTTATCGTTTTTAGTCACATCATGTGCTGCTCTTGAGTCAAGACTTGGACTGCAGTCAGCTTCAGACAGAGACTTTGTAATCAAAAGAACAAATCTACAATTTGGAAATAAAATGTTTGAAGTAGCTGGTCCAGCTGAATAGAACTCTTTACTAGAGCCAATCCGAAGATCATCCTCAATTAATATTTTAAAATCTAAACTTAAAACTTATCTCTTCTCTAAGTACTATGATTAGTAACTACATTGTTAGGGAACAGGTCGATAGTCCGAAGGTTCGATAGTCTGAAGGTTCGATAGTCCGAAGGTTCGATAGTCCGAAGATTCCATGGTAAAACATGGTTATGTAGAAATATATATTTATGGGTAATCCCGTATTTTACGTTGATAAATTCCTTGTCCGAAGGTTCAATAGTCCGAAGGTTAGATAGTCCGAAAGTGTCATGGTAAACATATATGTATATGCATATGTACAGAATATGCATATATATGCATTTATATGTTTATATATATATATGTTTGTATATGTATATATCTGTTTGTATAATGTATATATATGTATTTATATCTAAATATGTGCATATATGTATATATATATGGATATATATTTGTATATATGCGTATTTATATATATATGTACATGTATATAAGTTTGCATATGTATATGTATTTTTATATATATATATGTACATATGTATATAATATAATATATATTATATACATATATGTGTGATTGTGTGTGCATATCTATATATACATATATATATGTATATATGCATATATATGTATATATATGTATATATGCATATATATATGTATATACATATATATATTTACTATGTGTATATATTATGTACATATATATATGTATATATTATTATAATTATATAATAATTATATATATTGTATATTATTATATAATTATACTTATGTATATAAATTATATAATATATAATTAAATTAATATAATTTATATAAATAATATATATATATATATTATATTTCAATTTATAATTAATAAAATAAATAATAATATATAATTAAATTAATTATTATATATTATTAATATTAATATAATTAATAATATTAATATTAATTATATATATATAACATAATATAATTATAATTATATATATAATATACATAAATATATACACATAATCATATACTTATAATAATAAATAATATATAATTATTATAATATAATTATTATTCTTCTTGTGGTTCTGTGCCTCTTAGGCAGGTTCAAATGTCCGACGTCGCCACTCCTCTCGTAGTTGGGCCTCTTCTTTCAGTTTCCTGTAGCCGTTTGTCATCATCCAATCCAGCATCATCTGTCTTGGTCTTCCTCTTGTCTTCCTCCCTTCATTTTTCCTTCGATGACCGTTCTTAGTAGTGAGTCTCCTCTCAGCGTGTGCCCGATCCATTTCCTTTGCCTCTCTCTTATTGATATAATTATTATATATATTATTATATAATTATTATTATTATTATTATTATTAATCAATTACAATATAATTAATTATTATAAAATTATATAATATTAAAAATATTAATATATATTAATCATTAATATAATTATATATATATACCTATGAATATGTGTATAATTATATATTATATTATATATAAATTAATAATTATATGTTATATAATAATTATATAATTATAATAATATTAATTATATAATATTATATATTAATAATTAATATATATTATATATTAATATTATATTAATTAATATAATAAATTAATATTATATATTATATATATAATTTAAACAAACAATTAATATATTTATTAATTATATTAAATATTATTATATATTATTTTATATTTAATATAAATATTATATTATATATATAATATAATTATTATATTTTAATATTATAATTTAAATATTTATTAGTATTTATATAAATATTTATGATATAATATCATACATTATTTATATAATTGTTAGGGTCTTATGGCTTAACCAGTCCTGGGATGGGCATTGGTTACACTTGGGTAGTTTCCTTAGCCGAGGGGGAGTCCTCTAGTATTGTATTGTATTGTATTTGAACACTTGTTTTAAGCCTTCGGACTATCGATACGATTTGTGAGTCTAGTGAGAGAAATTACCTATATAAGGAGGTAGGAAAAGGGCGGTTAGGGAGTCCCCGATAACACAGCCTTGTTGCTAGTTGTCTTGTCTGAGATCTTCCTGGGTGCACGGTAGTCAAGCTAGTTCGTGGCTTGTGCCATTTCTGAGTCTACTTAAGGTTGCTTAAGTTTGTGATGTTCGTCAGCCCGTTGCTGAGTTGCAGACTTGTTTGTTGGGCGTTCTTCGTCTCGAGAGCGAACCTTTCTTCCACCGTCGTTCTACGGTTGGGTAATGTATCGTTTTGATTTGTTTTGTTGAGAATTATACCTCTGAAAATAGACTTGAGTCTTGAGCTTCGTTATAGCTAGGGGAACCCGTAACATAATATATATTATATATATATTTAATATTATTATAATTTTATATTTAATTAATAATTTATAATTGAAGTAAACTATGTTGGATAAAACTTTAATATTGATATATTTAATTATAATATTATATAATATAATATTAATATTATAAATATAAATATTTATAATAATATAACATTATTATAAATTTAATAATATTTATTTATATAAAATAAAATAATTCTTATAATTATAATAGATATAATATTAATATGTAATATTAATATTATTATATATAATATTTATATATATTATTATTTGTAATATTATAATATTATATATTATATAATATATATATTAATTTCATATATTAATATATATAATTTTAATATATATTTTAATATGATTATAATATTATAATGATATATTATAATTATAATTATAATTATATATTTCACTAAAATTATAATAATTTATTATAATAATAATTATTTTAAAATAAAATAATAAAATGTGTATATATGTATATACTCATATATATATATAATTATATATAATATAATTAAATATAATTAATTAAAATATATATATATGTATATACATATATATATATTAGGGTGACACTGAACAATACACCAAAAAATTATTTTTAGATTTTCTAAAGTCTCACCCCTCAAAAGTGTTCTCTATGATATTAGTGACATCTGTAGGAAATTTTAGTGAAATCTAAAAACATTTAGAGGTCGCTCAAGGACACTGAACTTTCAATAGAGACGAACAATGTTAATAAAAGTAAATATGCTTAATAATTTTTTGTGTGCACTGCCAATGAAATTTTTTAATTCTGATTTTAATTTCCCCTGTTATACTTTCTTCATCAATCATTTTGCATAGTGCAGTTATTATTCACTTTACTAAAAACCAATAAATTAATGTAAAAAGTTTGCATGTCTTTGTTATATTGAAGCTGTAATAAAATACAGCCCGTAAAAACAAAGTTTTTTACTATATCCATCTAGTATCCTATAGTCCGTCATATTAAGCAGTTACCTCTACAAATATATAGTCCGCGTTAATTTTACGACTGCGGCCAATCACAACCCTGGCCAATCACAACGGTGCGTTTCGGAAAAGGGGATTCCCCGATTCGAAAAGTTTAGTCCCCGATTCTATAAGCTAGCCTTTTTTTTGGGGAGCTGATATTTTGATAGAATGAAGTGTGTGCGAGGGTGAGTCTACCTGCCAAGTTTCACGACGATTGAATGATTGTAAGTGATCGAACTAGTCGTCGCAAGATTTGACAATTTAGCCTGTGGCTCAAGCAAGCAAGCAAGCAAGTAATCAAGCATTCAAGTAATCAAGCAATCAAGCAAGATTCCCGCAAGTTAATCTAGATGGATAAAAAGAGAACAAAATGTAACGCATTAATTCATTATTTTAGAACAGCATTTGACTTTAAATACATTTTTACTTACTGATGAGTAGGCTACAAATAGGGCTTAGTATTGTAGATGGATTAGTGGCCTGTGCACTATACAGTGTGCTCCCGAGGTTCCACTTACAGTTCATTGGGATGGCAAGTAGTTTCCAGCTTTGACATCAACATAACATGTGGTTGTGCTGGTATCAGGTGAAGGAAAAATGAAACTCTTAGGAGTTCCTTTGCTGCCTAATGGAACACGCGAAGCGCAAGCTTCAGCTGTTTTCAACTTGCCTGAAGAGTAGAATATAGTTGGCCGCATACAACCTATGTCTTTTGACTCAACGTCTAGCAAAACCGGCCTTCATGCAGGAGCATGTGTTCTGCTGGAGCTCAAGCTTAAGACATCTTCTAAGCTTGACCTGCAGACATCATGTGCATGAGCTGATCGTGGGAGAGTCTTCGATACTCTGACAGCAAAATCAAGCAGACCTACAATGAAACTGTTAGAAAAATTTGTGAAATCTTGCAGCTCGACTGATAAAGATGGCCATAGGAATGACATGGTTGAATATTTGATTGTCTCACTGCAGAGATGACTTGGTAAGTTTTGTGCAAGGTCAGTTGAAGAATTTTAATGCATGAGATGACTACAAAGAGCTTTTGGGACTAGCTTTGAGATTTTTAGACGTCCCACCTGTTGATGAGCAACACATCATTGTTCCTGGAGCTTTCCACAGAGTGCAGTGGATGGGGAAGTTGATATATTGTTTGAAAATCTACCTCATCCGTTCTCAGTTTAATCTGACTGTGTTTAAACTGCTAAGCCGTCATGAGTTCAATCTATTTTGTTCTTCAGATGTATCTCAAGGCATGGTGCACATGCCAGTGTCCAATGTCATCACCCTGGAATGACTTGCAACAGTTGCAGCAGCTCATTTCTAACCAGGCAGCAAATGAAACCATCGCTAAAGCAGCAGTACATAGCTTTTCAAACCATTCGTTGTACCTGAGCAAGATGTTAGTTGGCCTGGCATTGTTTGATTCAGCTGTTTCTGATAATAGCAAGATTGCAATGGTTGCAGCCCTCAAACTGTTTGTCTAGGATTCAATGAACCTCTTTGGCGTATCAAAGCTAATGTGCAGGAAGTACCACTACAAGAGCAATATGATTTTGTAACTACAAACACTAAGAAACTCTTTGCTGTACTGGATATTCCTGCAGACTTTCTACAACTACTTCCAAGCGCATGACAGACAAACGACAACTTTCTCTTGGCTCGTCGCCGAGTTATGAGCTTCAAAGTCGTAAATGATGCGGTCCGAAGCGGTCGAACATACAGTCAATGGAGTACTTGCAAATCAGGAAGAATAGAAGCAATACCTACTGCAGGTGGTTGAGAAACATAGGAAGGAATATCCAGACTCAAACAACAAACAATCATAAAAGGACTTGTTAAACAGTAGTGGTATCAAAACCATAAGTTGATAGCCTGTATATCAACATTGTGTTTAGCACAATTGTTGACCACAATGTAAAACTTTTGGCGCGTTGAGCGACCTTTAAATATTGACTAATTAATTTCAAAAAATTTCTGAATAGTTACTTAATTGTATATAACCATCTAAAAGGGTGAGACTTGTAAAATTTAAAACTTTAATTTTGAGTGTCACCCTAATATATATACATATCATTATATGTATTTGGAGGTATAAAATCTGGAGTCTGATGATTATATATATATATGTATATATATACACATGCACACACATAGGCCTATATGTGATATATATATATAACATATACATGCATATATATATATACATATACTGTACATATATATGTATTTATATAAACGACCTTCCCAATGTATCACCAATCGTGTTTTTTATTTTATTTGCAGACGACACCAACGTTTTTTACTCTCACAGTTCTTTGCAAACCCTTACTCAGGTCATAAATACAGAGCTTACTCTAGTGGCGGACTGGTTTTCTGCTAATCGACTAACCCTTAACCTAGGTAAAACAAACTTCATACTATTCAAATCCCATAGGAAAATGGGTCCCTCGGATGACTCGTTAAGATTATCCATCAATGGCATTCCTATTACCAAAGTCACCTCTACTAAATTTTTAGGTGTTCACGTGGACCAACATTTGACCTGGAAGGAACATATAAAAACTATTTTTAATAAAATTGCTAAAAACATTGGTATTCTAACTCGAACTGCATACTTATTGCCCTCCTGCATACGCCTAAAATTATATTACTCGTTGGTGTACCCCTATCTTACTTATTGTAATATGGTATGGGCATCTACTTATGATTCTAGACTACGGAGATTAATTCTATTGCAAAAACGTGCAGTTCGTATCATTGCGGGAGTTCCAAGATGCGTTCATTCTGGACCACTATTTACTGACTTGAAGCTACTTAAACTAGAGCAGATTCGAACATTACAGATTGGCCTATTTATGTACCGCTATGAACATGGTTTACTTCCAGCATGTTTTAAGGGATTTTTTTCATCTAGGATCCGATGTTCATACTCACTACACCAGAAACTTTAACTCTTATCGCCCCATATACGCACACACCAATACTCGCTTATTCTCCATAAAATCTGTTGGCTCCACAACCTGGAACATGCTTCCCTCTCACATACGTTGTGCCCTCCACCTACGGCACTTTAAAAAAATGCTGCATGCCTACCTAATTAATGGAAATTAGCTATAACCTACCCTGCCGGATATTCTTTTTCACTGTTAATTAAGGTTTTCGGTTTTTCTTTATATTTTCATAGTGTTTTGAATCGAGTTAATCATTTACTGTGTAATATGTACTATACTGTTTGCATTGCTGTACGAAACTTGATATTGCACTGTTTATCAAGGATTTAGCTAATTCATATTTCTGAAATGTTGTTCTAGGTGTCCCTAGTTAGCGGGATCTTGATCCCTTTTGGGACTCCTCTTGCGGCCAATCCTGATACTTTATGTTGAAATGTTATGTGTTTTTCATTTGGCTTCAATAAAAGAGATTTGATTGATTGATTGATTGATTGATATACTGTACATATATATGTACATATACATATATGTTTTACCATGAAATCTTCGGACTATCGAACCTTCGGATTATCGAACCTTCGGACTATCGAACCTTCGGACTATCGAACCTTCGGACTATCGATACGTAACCCATTGTTACGCGTCCTTTGAGTAAGACTGTTTTATTAAGGTGCATTATAAATACAAGTTGTAGGGGGCCTATTGTATTATATGCAGTGCCACACAAGATTTACAGTTTGCGGTACAGTGTAAACTTAAGAGTGTGGCTGACTATGGGTTTAAATTCTGCAATAGAGTGATTAGAGTAAAATAGAATCCCAGTTGGGTATTCTCCATCTACTACATTTAACTCATATTGATGTTAAATGTTGATGTCTTCAAACTTAGAAGAACAACATTTGACTCAAATTAATCATGAATGTTGTTGTCTTCATGTTTTTGTCGAATTGTAAGGTTTAAGTAAATATATAAAAAATGAATTTTTGCACGTTGGAAAGTACGAAGTTGTTTGTCCAAATTTGCATGATCGTAAGTTTTGGATCCTGTTGATAGAATTTAATGCCGTTTTCAGAAATCATGGGTAATTTATTCAACATTTTATCCATACAACTTTATTGAATTATTTTTAGAATTGACAGATTCATTGCCAAAACAAAAAGGGTATCAGTGTATAAACACGCTTTAAAGTTTCATTATTTTCTATTCTATATTTTTTGTATAGCGCTCTTCCCAGTGAGCCCAGCTCCTAACTGAATTTGACTTATTTGAAGTAGGGTACGCCGGTGTGTCCCGGAATTGCAGAAAAGAAATGTGATCACCCTATCCCTAATCCAGACAGAATTCCCACGCTTGCTGCCACTTGAGATCTTTAGAAACATTTTGAGTGTACAATATTACTATGACTACTACTACTAATATACATATTTATCTGACTTCTTTGTCCCACGAGCTAGGACTACGATTGCTCAAACTCGATCCTTTGCCATCATTGGGCCCTCCTTATGGAATGCCCTTCACTTCACTTTGCGTGAGACTTTCCTTTCTGGATCATTGTCTTCATCTCTCTCTCTCTCCTTAAAACATATTTCTTCTCTCGGGGTTCTCGCACTGGGAGCGCTACTGAATGGCCTCGGCTGTGAGCGGCGCTATATAAATTACTAATTACATTACATTACATTAATAATAATAATTACGACAATTTATATGGCGCCGTAACACGGCCATGCCGTTACAAGGGCGCCTTACAAAAACAGATAGCAACAGTCGGGATAAAGCCGAGCAAACAAATGTGATTTTAGCATGGATTTAAAAGAGTCCACTGAGTCGGGCAATCGAATAACAGCAGGAAGTCTGTTCCAGCATCGAGGACCGGCGGCCGAGAAAGCACGATCGCCGAAGTGCGTCCTCATCCTCCGCACATGGAGATCGATCTTTGCAAGCGATCTGAGCCAGAGCCCGGATGTGGAGGAATGAGTCCTGGTGCAGCAATCGTGCAAGTACTCAGGCGCAGCTCCGTGAAGTGATTTAAAGACAAGCAGACAGAGCTTGAACTTGATGCGGAACGGAACAGGCAGCCAATGGAGGACATTGCGGAGGAGCGGCGTGATGTGAATTTGCACTAGTCAACTTGGTTTGCATTCCCGATAGAAACGTTCACAAAATAACTAAATTTAATAAAATGCACCACTACTACTGTAAGTAAGTAAGTATATTCTTTATTGAACTAGCTGCAATCCGCATTCCGGTGTACATACATCATATATAATAAATAATCAATAGTCAATATGAATAAAGCATTCTAACTATAAAAGTTTTTCTCAGAGCATTGAAGGCATGTGACAAGTCCAGTTTTCATGCATAGACTGCAAGTATCATCTGGTTGCATGGACAGCCTCAGCCTCTCCTGATGCTCCCACAGTGATTTGGAGTGGTGGTAGACTTTGAGATAGGTGTGGACTAACAACAGCATGACAGACTCATGTGGCAGCCAGGTGTCAGCATCCTATTGTGATTTGTCTGATTCCATATCTTTTTTCTCAAGTGTTATCATCAGTCTACTGCCACACAGGACCTCCACATTGTGTTTCCGAAACACACCTCTCGATATTTGACTGATTAGGCAAATAAATCCATGGGTGTCTGTTGTATTGAACTTCAAATACTTTAGGTGTTGTGGTGTGAAACTATCTGATCCTCTGCTGGATGCTACTGGCAAGGAATTTATAGCATTTCAGACCATCATCCCAGAAACCTGTATGGTTTCAAATGGGGTTGTTAATATCGGTTTTTTTGGCAAACCGATTATCGGTTTTAGAAATCCGATTTTAAACCGATTATCGTTTTTTATTGGTCTTCATAGAAAATTTAATATTATTATCATATAATGCAAGTTACTGAAAATCGATAATCGCTATGTACGGTAACATACATACACGTACGGGGTTCTACTATTACCTCGTTGGCTGTGGAAGACCACTTTATATACAGGCAATAATAGGTCCCTGTGGGGCTCTACTATTACCTCGTTGGCTGTGGAAGTATCCATTTATATATAAGAGGCAATAATACGTCGCTGTGGGGGGGTTCTACTATTACCTTGTTGGCTGTGGAAGACTCCGTTTTATATATGAGAGGCAGAATTCGATAATCGTTTTGTCAATAATGAAAACCGATTATCGTTTTAGAAACCGATAATCGGATTTCCGATTATCGTTTAACATCCCTAGTTTCAAACCTGTCTTGAGGGTATGGTAGTGTTCTCCTGTAATCATATGGTTTTGGATGCTTCTGAGAACTGCAGTTTTCCATCACTCTAGGAGTCTAGGTGAATCTTCCACAGGAACATCATCAGAGCATCACAAATGACGGGCTTCTTTTATGTTGCCACATTGAAGTCTATTTATTATACACTGTTAGCACATGATTTTTTTTTCGAGTGGTACATTTTGGCATTCCTTCTGGTTCATGTTCCAGATTATGTGATTTCTTTAGTTGCATTACAGAAGACCAATTTACTGTGCCAAGCTTCGATGCATTGCAGAATAATCTTGCCATTCCAGATTTGACCTCCCAGACAAAATTATTGGTGCAAATTGCAGCAGATCTTGCCATTTTAAGGGGCTATTTGCTTCTTGGATAGAACTTACTTGAAACTTACTACTTAACTCCTAAGGAGTCTTTTGTTAAGTATTAAATTCTGTTCTTGCTGGCATTTGAATATGTTTCAGCAGTGGTCTTCTAACCTTTGAATGGGTTAAAATGTCTAGTAACATCTTGCAGCGTTTCAGTTTTCATGGGGGCCCGATAGCGCATTGGATAACATCTGGCGTAGAGAGTGAGAGGTACCGAGTTCGAGCCCCCATTGGGCGGACATGCTTTGTAGGCTGCTATTAGCGCCGTTGTATTGCAGGCTGTCTGTTCTGTTAGTATTTAAGATTGTTTCAATTGCATAACATGTAAATGTACAGCGCAGTGCGTTTGTCAGGCGCTTGATTAAAGAAAAGATATTATTATTATTATTATTCATTGTACTGGCTATCATCAGAATGCATTGTGTGTGGAGAGCAGCTCCCTGTTTGCACAAAGGTTGATCTAGAGCAGGGATTTTCAAACTGTGGTACGCGTACCCCTGGGGGTATGCCAGGTGTCGCTAAGGGGTACCAAATTTTTTTTAAAATTTCCTATGAGTCAATGAACTTTATGCACATCTTTCTTTGATTAGCTATAGGCCTAGTCTATTTGCTAAATTCTACGTTCCGCATGCGCTTCTTTTCTTTCAATTTTCTATGTGTTTATGCCCATCTTTTTTTGATTAGGCCTAGCTATTCTACGTCCACCATTCGCTTCTTTTTGAAACTGGTTTTCAGCTATGCCAGCGATGAAAAACAAATACAGAACAAAGCTTGAACTTGATCCAGATTTGCGTTTCAAATTGAAAAGTATTAACTCTTTCGCGGCGAATGCGGTCGAAAACGACCGCATAACAAAATCGCATCCATTTCGCATATAATTAGCTATATTTAGAGTTCTATTTATACATGTTAGATAGAGGAAATGTTGTAGATTCCGAAAATACCCTGACGGGTTTTTCCAATAATTTGGTGAAGTTAAAAGGGCAACTTTGACGAAGATATTTTGACATTCTTACACACGGCCATTTTAATGTAAATAGTCCCCTTATTGATCATTGGCCATTTCTCTGTAATTTGATGTTTTTTCATCAGCAAACTTCAGACATATAAATTATAATAATAAATGTTGTAAAGGCTCTAAAACAAATATGTTTGACGATGCAGAGGTTTCGAGATTTGAAGAAGGTGACCGATCGGCAATCGCACGCCTATGCGGCCGAACGGCGATGTCATTTATTAGGATAAAATTAGCTAATTTGATCACTTCTCTGTAGTTATATTTTTATTCATCAGCGAAGTTCAAAAATTAAAATTTATCGGTCAGGCAATTTTGTTAACGCTCTCTAAAGAAATAGGCTACGTTTGACGTGGTGGACAATTTTGGGTCTGAAATACGGCAACGTCATGGTACTTACCGTTGTGAGGGCCGATGTCACATCATAGAGTGGAAGCAATATAAGATCATTTTCGACTAAATTCACTAATTTTTAGCCCTTCTCCTGTTGCTACAAGTTTGTCATACACGTGGCTACATTTATAAGTGTTTTTATTACATTGTATTCTATTCGTCGATTTTTTTATGCATTTCTAATGTTATAATTTTTTTTTTTTAAATTTAATTTATTTCTAAATTTTAAGGCAAACACATAAATTGATATGCTTTTTCAAGATAGAATATTGTTGAGGAATCAAATACGAACAAAATGATATAGGGTATGTCTATATTTCAACAGATTTAAGTGTTTGTCTTCATATGAACTAATTACGGTGAAATTCATCAAAAACAACGTAGCTGCGAAAGAGTTAAACCAGATATTGTAAATCTGTTCTTGTCACAACAAGCCCACAGCTCACATTAACACCTTCTAGTAGCGCCCACTCTGTTACGTGGTCCAGTTTGGCCCTGATCATGTCGATTCTTGAGGATGGTATTAACATAAGTAGACAAAGAGGAATGAGCAAAGGCTTGGCAGGAATGCACTAGCGCATGTGGCCTAGTTATGGGAATCATGCCTGTGGTCAAGCCACACAAGGTGTTGTGCAATGCACAAGATGCAGACTTAGCAGACGCCGACAGAGTATTTAAGTGTAACATCGAGTCTGTAGGAGCTCAGGTTCAACATCGGTGTGCTTCTAGAAGGTTGTGCTGCTGTACTGATGGTCAAACAACTCAACTACGTCCGAGTGTTTCAATTTCTACTGTTGGTCAGCCACCCCGAATCAACCCACGTTACATTAATAAACAGTAACAATAATAGTAATATTTATTTGTTATGTGTTAAGGAGTTACATGGTGCACTGCCATTACTGGTGGAGAGCCTATTCAATTTCAATAGTCACCCACAAAGTTGGTGGATTCATCGAGTGAGTGGCTCATCAGCCAGCGATCAGGATTTCCGAGGTTTACGAAATCTACTGAGTCCACAAGGATCTCTCCTGCAAGTCATCTATAAGCTGACGTCTGACTCTGCTTGCAAATATGAATTTCCTATTTGGTGTTTACCGGTTAGTCAGAATAGCTCTGCTGTTCACTTAGCTTCTTATTATTTTTTCTAAATTATGTACTTTTTCTAAATGTATTGTTTATAAATGTATTGTTGTTAAAGAATGCAGTCATGCCTTTACAATTGTAGGGCCATCTTGAAGGAATATCCTCCACTTCAGCGCTATCCTGTGGTGCCCGCCCCTGCATCAACAGACGTCGCCACGGTCGCTATTGCCAAGGGCGGTTTCCCCATGTTCCCTGAGATATCCTCAAATTTCGTGGTGCGAGTCGGCCATCACGCAGTCTTATACCATTTAATCCCAATCTTTAAAATATGTGTACATCTGAAAGTGGGTTATTTCATGAGCAGTTGAACATGGTGCTATATCAGGAATATTTATAGATGGTTTTATACCAAATAAAACGCTGGGAGACAATCTCGTCCCCATCCCTGCCACGCAACAGGTAAGTTTTTTCTATCCCCGCATGTTTTTCCCATCCCCACCCAATTGCCGCAGGTTTTCTCCCCATCCTCACCTCATCCCCACAGGACTACATCACGTTCCCTGCAAAAAGTTTTCACCAATTAAAATAAAACAGTTTTTAGCCTATAAAGCTATTTGTATTGTTGATTGAATTAATAAAACCCACTCGGAAAACGGATTACCTTATCAAAAGTTTGCAATATTTTTCTATGCAGCGTCTAGACATACACTATAGAGCTACAATCGTTACTATTATTTATTTATTTCAGAAAATTTATATAGCGCCCCTTCAAGGATGCCTACTCAGAAGCGCTCCCAGCCCAACCCCGGTCGAACAGGACAGTCTTAAGAGTACTGAGAAAAGAAGCAGAGTGGCCAGCAGGTGTCAGACGAAGCATGGTAGGGAGCCCATTCCAGTTTATCGCTGGTTCAGTTCATTACCGCGACAGTAGGCCCCATTACCATGGTAAAACCAAAATTGTCCCCATTACTGTGTTGTTTATCGCAGTTACTGCGGGAGAAATTACCGCGTCACTCTCTTTTACCAAGGATAGTTAGCTTGTAGAGGTCGTATGCTTCATCAGAGTGAGTCTATGACAAACTCTTTCTCAATCGAATTCAAAGTGGTGTTGGCGGTGAAGAGATTTGTTAAGTTACCCCCATCCCGGGTTGTTGTACCCCACTGATCTTCCTGGATAAGATAACCGACATGGAAATTTTATCACTCCCACCAGACTGACTTTCCGTATACATACAGGCATTGGGCATGTAGTTGTAATTGTAATAACGACGATTTACCATAGCTTGCTACCGTAGTTGGTAGCAAGCTACTTCTAGGACGCTTTACAAACAGTTTACTGTCAGTGCAAATTTTAATTCTCGTGGTTACTGTTTTCTGAAAAGAGAGACTTTTGGTTTCCTGAATGTTCCAGGCACGTGGACCAGCGACCCGAAAGGCTCAATCACCCGTCTTAGTTTTAGTAGCTGGTACAAACATCAGCCGACTTTGATGATCGCAGCCGTGACCTACTTGCACTGTCTGATATGGCCTGATGTTGTGTGCAAGGTAACATGGTGCACAGTTGTTAATAAATTTATGTACCAGTATGCAGAGTTTGAGTTTGACGCGCACGCCTATTTTGAGCCATTGAAGCTCGTCTTGTATCACGGTTGAAACGTGGTAGAACTTTTTAATTCGCCATACCAGATGAGCAGCAGCGTTGATGACCGCCTGAAGCCCATTGATACTGCGCTGTGGCAAGCCAGCAAAGGCAACATTGCAGTAATCGATTCGGCTCAGGATTAAACTTTGCACGAGATGGCGAGTCGCATCCTCTGTGAGGGACCGAGAAACAGACTGCAGCTGTCTTAAGATTAGGAAACTGGTCCTCACAAGTCCCATGATATGTTGACGTCATTGAGAAGACCGAGATCGTAGACCTCGTTCTTTGGCTTTCAATGATGCGATCTAGTCTTTCCACTCTGCGTGAGGACGAGCACCAGATGAATTCTGACTTGGATGAATTCAGCTGCTGTTCAATTGCATTTCATCCAGTCAGCGATGTCACTGATGCACCTCTGTGATGGACCATAGATGCTGGACTTCGGTGGAATCAGGATGGCAGAAACCATAGACCTGTGAGTCATCCGCCTAGAGATGACCATGCAGGCCATGTTTGGATATTATGGAAGGATGTCGGCAGATAGTGCGAATAGCGCACTTTTGTAGAATGACGAGTCGAGCTAAGTGGGATTTGAGGCCCACGTATGATGCAGTATGATAGGTTTGTTGTGAAAGGTTGCCAGAGTAGGATACTTATCGAGGGCTGACAAGCAAAGGTGCACATCTCGGGTTTTTAGTATTCAGAGATATTCGAATTTGGAAGTTTGGACTTCTTGCATAATTCAACAATTGGTAGCAACAGAATTGTAAACCCATTTTAAATAACTGTGGACATTGCTCTTCAACCTCAAACCAAAATTGTAGGGTTGCCGTTATAAATTAATTTGCAAAAAATGTTTTTATAACAGAGACTATCGAAAAGTTGCAAGATGCGTACTTTTGCCTGTAAGGATATGTACCATTGTCTGCAAGCGCAAGGAGTTGTGAACTTTTGCGTGTCAAGGCAATGGATCTTTGCCTGCAAAATCAAGGATCGAGTTGTGCACTGTTGCCTGTCAAGATAATTCTGTAGGCCCTACTTTTGACAGAAAAAGCAAGGAATAGAGGACTTTTACCTTATAGTCAGTGTTGTATTAAATGGCAAACAGTACTGTCCATTATTATTATTCTAGTTATGGTGTGCATTTATCGTAATCATAATCTCCAAACTTCTAAGGCGCCACTCGAAAGCCAAGCGTGGGGCACCAGCTTATTCACGAGCGCTGTGTTGAGTAAGAACATAAAATGCATAACGTTTCATTCAAAACTGATATCACACCTTTTCAAGAACTCTTACCCTGTCTCATCTGATCCCCCACCTTCCTATTCCAGACCCAGACGACACCTGCCTTAGTAGCTGTTCTGTCCCGTCATCATAATTATGGCAACTCGACCCGTTCCATCTTTGGACTACTCTTACGGAAACAACCCTTTTGACTCAACACAGTGCTCGTGAATAAGCTGGTATGCACTTTTGCCTGTCGAAAATAAGATAGTCCAGAAGATACAAATTATTTAAACGTGATTTATGATATAATGATTTGATTTGATTATTAAGCGCTTTTATCAGAAGGAAGAGCAAAAAATTCTGAAAATTATGATACCAAATACTCAATTTCGATAAAAATGGTACTTATGCACCTTTGCTTCTAAGCCCTCGATATTGCTTCCTGTTTCTAATGTAATCAGAAAATCAATTGATATGTCAATTCCTAGTTGTATAATGTGTTGTAAGTCTTTGACTCTTTGATACTTGACTTTTTCGAAGAACTTAAGAAGTAAGAAGAAGAAGTAAGGTAGTATCGAAATGGGCCTGTAATTATTTAATTTATTCCTCTCGCCAGATTTAAAAATGGGAATCACTTTTGCAACCTTTTAATCATTTGGAACAATACCATTAATAAATACAATACAATAAATACAATTTACAATAGAGCAGTTTATAAAATGTGCCAGAGGTACCGATATAGCATCCAGTGTGAGTCTGGCTAATTGTGGGCTAATGTCATCTAAGCCACAGCTATGTGTAGAGCGAAGGTCTTTAGCAATGGACATTATCTATTCAGGTAAAGTTAATGCAATACCAATGGACGAAGATGGTGAGTTTCTTAAGAAATGTTTGAAACTTGCCTTGCATTCACCAATATTTGCTGCCAATGTCAGTCCAATTTCTGTAAAGAAATTGTTAAATTTATTAGCGATGACTGCCTTTTCAGTGACTTCTATGTGATCTATAAGAAAAGAGTCAACAGCCAAAGAAATATCGTTTTTACTTAGTAGTGTTTTAGTGGCAGTCCAGGTCTTTTTCAAGTCATTTTCACAGTTCATAATTCCGTCAGTGTAGTATGTCCTCTCAGCCGCCCTCCTTATCTGCTTAAACTTATTTCTATTAGAGATGAAGCTAGCTCTATTTCCAGGAGTCAGGTGTTTAATATATTTCAAGTAGAGATGATCCTTTAAGTTGCATGATTTAAATAATGCTTTACTCATCCAAGGCTGCTTTCCTGCTTATATACGTGGCGCTTATTAGTCGTACAGTGAACAATTGGAAAAGTTGTATCATACAGGCGCTTGTATTTGTCAATAATAATAATAATATCATTTCTTTAATGAAGCGCCTGACAAACGCACTGCGCTGTACATTTACATGTTATTACAATTAAACAATTCACAAGAACACAAATGACAGAAGACATAAATCTTAACTACTGCAATACACGGCGCTAATAGCAGCCTACAAAGCATGTCCGCCTACGGGACTCTATCTCGGTACCTCTCGCTCTCTATGCCAGTGTGTTATCTAATGCGATATCGGGCCCTTCAATGAATGAAGTATATGCCATTGAGGGGTCATTATGGTTACAAGCATTGATTACAGTGTCCCATTAATTTATTTTAGTGCTGCATTTCGCTTAATTTTTTTAATCGTGTTAATCGCACAATTTAAAAAATTAACGCAAAATTAACGCCATTAATTGCACAATGCACATTCATTGACTTTTTTATGTTTATTTTGAAGGGTCTAGAATTCGAAGAATTCAGTCAAAATTCTAAAACAAGTGTCTCAATCTATAACTGTAGCAGTCAAGGATGCGCGCCTTTTATTCAAAATAGTCCTGTAGACAGAGAATACGTTCCGAAGGAACACTTTTGTCCCCAAGTCTAAGCTAGATATTTCCTTGCTACAGAAGCTAGGACTCTTTGTGGGCTCCAGCATGCTCCTTCCACCACTGCAGTGGACAAGAATCCACGTCATTCTCCAGCGCATCTTTGTAGCGAAGAAGTGCGTCTGAATTTGATTTTGCCCGGGGGAATCAATGGCTTATCATCATCATCAGATGATGATGATGAAAATTCACTGTCCTTCGATTTCCCGAGCCACATGCCAAGAAGGCTTGGCATGTGGTAAGACAACGACGAATTACTCTAGTGGTATAGAAATTCTCAGTATCACAACTACTTTATCAGTTTTAAATCTAAATTGTTCATTTTGAACATTAGAGAGTCGTCTCCATATGAAATTTTACTGATGCAGATAATGCTAAGAATTTGGAATCCGTTTACGACAGCCGAGTTAAATACATTATTAGTTCTCTTTTTATACTGGCTGGAACATAAAGAGCCAAATTGTAGCCTCTGCGTGACATGTGGTGAAGTGAATATCGAACATGGACAGTCAGTCCTTACTGCAACAGTGTCCGTAATTCGTGTCAAGAGTATATTGCATTTTCTTATAAAATCTTCTTTAAAAAGTCGTTCGTAAGACAAGAAACTTAATGGAAAATTTGTGTAATCATGTGTAAAGAAAACTTCTGCAATTGTTTGGTGTTGGAAGGTAGTAAAAACTAGAAATACGCATTCCAAATGTTGGGGTCCAAACGGACACCAGGTATTCAATAACGCAACTTTCATGACAAGTGTGGATGAGGGTTAAAATGCGCCTCTCGGAGAAGCTCTGCTATATTTTTCAACTGCGCCTCTCGGAGAAACTCCGCTATAGTTTTCAACAGCATCTCTCGGAGAAGCTCCGCTATAGTTTTCAACGGTGCCGGCATGTGATGTCAGACATATAAAAATTTCAAAATTTGCATAGGTGAGGGATTGGTCAATTTTCGGTTGCACCAAACGGCATTGTAAAATAACAGGCAGGTGATCTGATATATCATTAATTATTATTGCTGACTCGAGGCTATATTTAATTTAATTAGTATCTGTCAAAATTGCTGAGTCAGAGGTAATACGTGTAGGTCGTACTATGGATGGCATAAAGTGGTATGTGTTTAAGGTATTAAAGAATGCACTTGTTGGCTGATGGTTATCGATTCTAAGCAAGTCCAAGTTAAAGTCTCCTGCGAGGAATGCATGGCTACTTGTACGAGACACATGTGCCAATAAGGAATCCAGTTCGTGATTAAAAATGTTGGGGTCGGTACCTTGCAGACGATATATTGCACCAATTATGCCATCTTTACCCTTAGTCTGTGTTATTTTTGGGTGATGACCAGTCAGTATCAATTACCTCAAATGCAATAGTGTCCTTGACAAAGAATCCAACATCGCCCCCCTTCCATTTTCTCTAAATTTACGTACGAATAGCCAGAGATGTATATCATATCGGCTGAGTTTTATTCAGCCAAGTTTCTGTTACGGCTAAAACAGTGGCGTTAGATTGGAGCAGAAGCAATTGGATGTCGGTGAGTTTGTGTGATAAGCTTCTACAATTTAGGTATAATATGGAAAACGATTCGATGGGTGTAATGCAGTGATAATTTCTGCTACAGGTATATAGTAACTAGTACATAAGGTCTTCGTATTGAAGTAGTCAGTATCTGTCAGTAGTGCGGAGCCTTCTTCATATAAAATCAAATGGATTAAAAACTATGTCAGTTGGTAAGTTTAGCAAGCACTTGGTGATCGATTCGTGTGTGGAATGCAATGTAGCGCCCTTGAATTCCTGATCATTTTCAATATGATTGAATCAGAAGATGCTAGTAGTGCAGGGTAGACACAGCCAACGGGAATCAGTAAGGCTCTGATCCACAAATTCTGATCTTAGCATGCAACAGGTGCAGTGATTAACAGATTTACATAAGTAAGTAAGGAAGTAAGTAGTTTATTCACCACCAAATAAAGCAAAATCACAATACACAAATTATACAAACTGAGTGGTGGGCAGTGTTGTTTCAGTTATGCTTTTTCAGTTACAGTTACAGTTACCTAATTTATGATTTTTCAGTTACAGTTATAGTTATAGTTAACTGCAATCAGATTTTTCAGTTTCAGTTATTTTTTTTATTTTTCAGTTAGTTAAAGTTTCAGTTATTATTTTTCAAATGTCATGACTTACACTCTGACCACAAGTATTCTGAACAGTTACCAGAAATATTTACACACCAAATCAATCCGATTTAATGTATTGTCAGTTTACTTTAAGAAAAAACACGACATTCCAGATTAACATTCCACTTTCGAGCGCACAAAACCAAACCGAGAAAACAAGCTCAATATATGCTTCTGAAGCTGGTGCGGATAGGAAGTGGACATTTCGCATCTTCTTCTTGTGGTTCTCTGCCTCTAATAGGCAGGTTCAAATATCCGACGTCGCCACTTCTCTCATTGTTGGGCCTCTTCTTTCAGTTTCCTGTAGCCGTTTGTCATCATCCAATCCAGCATCATCTGTCTTGGTCTTCCTCTTGTCTTCCTCCCCTTCAGTTTTCCTTCTTAGTAGTGAGTCTCCTCTCAGCGTGTGCCCGATCCATTTCCTTTGCCTGTCTCTTATTGTGCGTATAAGGACTCTTTCTTCTCCAGTTATTCCCAACACTTCTTCATTTGTTATATGTTCTGTCCAGCTGATTTTTTCCATTCTTCTCCATGTCCACATTTCGAAAGCTTCCAGTCTTCTTATATCCGCTTTTCTCATTGTCCATGTCTCCGATCCATACAGCACCACGCTCCATACTAGTGTCTTTATCATTCTTATCTTTAGATTCCTGTTTAGTTTTCCTCTCAGTAATTCTCTTCTGTTTGAGAATGCCTCCTTTCCTATTGCTATCCTTCTTTTTATTTCTCTGTGGCATTTGGCATCTGTCGTGATCATACTCCCTAGGTAGCAGAATTCTTTGACTTGCTCTATCTGTTTTCCTCCAATGTGTATTCTGACTACAGTTTCCTTTCCTTTACTTATCTTCAGTACCTTTGTCTTTTGATGTTAATCTTCATCCCGTATTCGGTTGATGTTGTGTTTAGCCTATCCATCATTGCTTGCAGTCCTTTCTGGTTTCTCGCCAACATTGCCTGATCATCTGCAAACCTTAATGCCTTTATCCATCTTCCACCAACCTTTATCCCCTCCTCCATCTCCTCTACTGCCTCTCTGACAAGCTCTTCTATATAGATGTTAAATAGTAATGGTGACAGTGGACATCCTTGTCTCACACCTCTTCCAACGTTTCCTGGTTCCGAGTACTCTCCATCTATTCTTATTCGCATCTTTTGTCCCATGTATAAGTTTCCTATTAATCTTCTGTCTCTCCAATCTATTCCCATCTGCCTCAATGCATGTAGTAGCCTTCTCCAGTCAACTCTATCAAATGCTTTTTCATAATCCACAAAGCATATATATACATCCTGACCATTCTGGCAGCTCCTCTCTGTTAGTACTCTTGTGTTCCGATCGCATCCCTAGTTCCCATGCCCTTTCTAAAACCAAATTGATCATCTCCCAGCCCCTCAATTGCCTCTGTCTTTGCTTGCACTCTCTTTGCTAGTATTCTTATCATGACTTTTGACGCATGGGTGAGGAGGCTAATGGTCCTGTAATCCTCGCATGCTGTTGCATACACATCCTTATGTTTTGCTGTGCAAATGATTTAGAAGATTTGTCGCATTTTTTTCTGACTATAAGTGTGCCACAGTCATGGTTTTCAGCGTCCTTGCTAGCAGCAGTGCGAACAAAACATCGACTCTTGTCATCTTTGGCTTCGTAAACAAAATATTTCCACACGCCACTTTCTACTTTTCGGCCGCTACTTGGCTTAAAGATTGTTTTCGTAGTCGTCGATTGTTTCACAGTTTAGCGCCAACGACAACACAATGAAAGGAGAAGGAACTGGAAGTGAAATGAGCATTGAAAACTGAAAAGGAACCGGGAGTGAAATGAGCATAGAAAACTGACCGTAGAGTAGAGTAGGATTACCATTCAAAAATTCAAAAAGTAAGTAAGGAAAAAGCCATGTTTCATTTTCAAGTTAACTTTTGTAATTTTTCAGTTTTCGTTTTTCAGTTACTATTACAGTTTCAGTTATTCAGCATTTTTCAGTTACAGTTACAGTTAACTACAAGACATTTTTCAGTTATTTTGCTATTTCAGTTACAGTTAATAGAAATAACATTGGTGGTGGGCTACCAGTGAAGTCTCGTAGGACTCATCTTGCCAGTCACCCTATTAATGCTAATATAATACACATGTTTTAAGAGAGCAAGTACAAAATACTAATACCAATTAACAAACCAGTCTCATGACAATTAATTGTTAATAATCCATGATTTCCTGCTGGGAAGCAAGCACATACAACTTGAGATATAATAATTTCGTTTATTGAGAGGGCTTTAAAACCTTTAAGCAAGCCACAATTGTGACTATCATATTCCTATATACTGCACATTTCTGAACTGAAACCTCTTGATACAAAACTCATATACGCTGTGATAGCTACAAGCACAAGGAAATAATCAAGTGCAACTTTAACATACGTTTAAAACTTCTAATTGAAGTTATGTTTCTAATATGGCGTGGAAGTTCATGCCACGATGTAGCACCACAGTAGCAAGTTGTTTTCAGTCCTTTTGTCGAGAAAAACACCCACTTTCCCCATTTATTTTGGTTAACATTCTAGATGATCTAGCTTCGTTTCTTGTGTATCTATTTAATAGATCCCTTACTGAGGGCCACCTTCTGGCTTTGCAAAAACAATCCATTATGTTCCCCAAACTAAAAAACCTAACCTGGATCCAAATACTTTTCAGAATTACGGGCCTATCTCCCATCTCTCTTTTCTGTCTAAAACCCTTGAGAGACTTGTCTCCCTCCAGTTCCTTCCCTACCTCGATTAAGCGGGCCTTCTGCCTCCAACGCAGTCTGGCTTCAGGGGTCACCATTCAACTGAAACTGCTCTCTTATCTCTCTTGTCCGACATATATATGGCCATCGACCAAGGTCATCTCTCACTTCTGGCCCTATTTGACGTTTCCTCAGCCTTTTACATGGTTGACCACGAGATCCTGCTCCAACATTTGCAGCTATCCTGTGGCATATCCGATATCCCTCTTCTTTGGTTTAAATCGTACCTCTCAGATGGTTGTCATTGGTGACTCCAGATCCCAGTGGGTCAGGGTTAGATTTGGCGTACCTCAGGGATCAGTGCTCGGACCTATCCTTTACATGGCTGACATCCCCCTGTTATTCGCTAAACACACTGCGATTGGTCACCTCTATGCGGATGATGCTCAAGCATTCGTGCATGGCTTACCAGCTGATCAACTCTCTTTGGTCTCCTCTGTTGATGCACTTGCCGTGATCTACACTTCTGGATGTCATCAAACCGACTTTGTCTTAATTCGGCTAAAACCCAACTGATTTGGTTTGGGACCAGGCAACAATTGCTTAAACTTGACCTCCCACTGCTGCCTGATAAGTTTCCCTCTTTTACTTACTCTTCCAGTGTTCGAGATTTGCGTGTCACCCTCGACTCCGCCCTACCTTCCCTGAGCACATCTCGAATTTGACTCGCTCATGCTTTTTTCATTTGAGGCGACTGAGAGCCATCAGACGATCAGTCGCTCCCGCCGTCTTTACCACCATTGTGCATGCATTCATCTGCTCTCGTGTAGATTACTGCAACTCGCTCCTCATGGGTCTCCCCAAGTTGCGACTCTCCCCCTCCAGTCAGTCTTAAACACTGCTGCTAGCACGCCTTCCTCAGTTTTCCCATATTTCACCTTATATGATTGAAGTGCTACACTGGCTCCCAATCACCTCACGTATCCATTATAAGATCCTTCTCTTGGTCACCAAATCTCAACTTGGCCTTGCACCAAAATATCTCTCGGACTTTATGCATAAGCCTCTCTCTGCAACATCTGCTCACCCTTTGCGCTCGACTGACCATCTGGACCTCTTTGTCCCTTGTGTTAGATCTGCCTTGGCTCAATGCCGGGCATTTGCTGTGACTGGTCCCCCCACTTGGAATGGCCTTCCACTTCTTCTATGGGCTAAGCTCATGTCTGGGATTTCTCACGCATCCTCTCGCTCTCTTAAGGCGTTTCTTTTCCCTCAGGGTTTCCGCGCTGAAAGCGCCTCTGGATAGTCTATGCTGCGAGAGGCGCTCTACAAATTTTTAGATATGATACGATACGATTATTACTGTCCCTTGTATAATGGGAATGAACATCAGCATTAATTTTGAAATAATCATGAAATATACGTGGAACATCCAATTTATGAACACATTTATGGACAACACATAATACTTGAAATTTACATAGCTACATAAGTGTTTATGCCCAACATGAGCATCATGTAGCTAAGGATCCTGAGTGGCCGAGTGGGTTGGTAGCCCGCTCGCCACGCCGGCGCCCCGGGTTCGATTCCGGGTCGGTCGGTTTATCAGAGATTAATTTCTCGGATCTTTACTGTGGGTGGCTCGGTCGCAATATAAACGTGGAGTACAATACAATACAATACAACACATTACAATACAACTGGGGCGCGGTGGTTTGGGGTATGTTCGGTGCCTTGCAGCTGGAGGGTTGTGGGTTCGAATCCACCTCAAAGTCGCCGCGTAGGGACCCTGGGCAAGTCCTTCACTCGCAATTGCTCATGCGCTTCGGCGTGAAACTCCGATTCAGCGTCTGCGCAGTAGTCGGGAGCGCCTCTGAATGGGAATCTGGTAGGGGCGCTATAACAAGTGTTCAAATACAATACAATACAATACATCGTCAATGTGCGAAAGAACAGAACAGTCAGCTTTAGGCCTATACATGTATGATTTTAGAGAGTTGATAGCGAGTAATGAGGAGCGTGAAGATGGGTGAAGATATATTATACAAACTAGCTGGGAGATACACAATAATATGAAAAGCATGTAAGAATGTAACTTGCATACTTAGGTTGATTCACTGTGGACAAGTGGAGGAGCAGTTAGTCATCTTTTGGTAGGTCATTGATGGTATTGATCTAGATGGGTTTTTCACTTGCTGAAGATGTTCGCATGATGTACACCAGTCTGTTCATTGTCCATGTTCCTGTCATTTTCTTATTTCTTAAAAGTTTTCGCACGTTGTCAGCCATTTTCTTCGTCGGTTGTTCGTTGATGTAGATGGGCACTCTTTCTCATCTGTCTCAGACAAGGCTTTGAATGCTCGATAGAGCTGGTCGCGGATCCGTCGTTTTGCAAACCGTTAGACAACTGGACGACTCTTGCATTTTTTCCAGGCATGAATTCGATGTGCCACAGAGATGTCCTGTTTAGTGACCTGGACTCCAAGTCGGTCTCTGCAGAGAGCTACCACTGTGTCGCAAGTGGCGTGACTGGCGTCAGATGTCTCATATGATGCCTGGGAATTAGAAGCTATCTCCGCCAGAGACATTTTAGGAAGTCCATAAACGACTAGGTTATCGGCTTTGGAGTAGGTCTCCAGATCATCCAGGCGAGTCATCAACTGGTTGTGTTGCATTTTCAGCTGCTTAATTTCTTCATTGTATGGTTCCAGCTTGGCCTAGATCAAGTCTTGTGCTGTCTGCTTGATAATTTCTTTAAGTGATTTTTTTAATTCAGCGAGGTGAGTTTTAATGGCCTCTTCAACAACAGTCGTAAATAGTGCCTGTCAGGCGCACAGTTAGACCTTCCCAGGCTCGGTCATCTTTTAGGGCTTCAACTCTAAATTCTCGGTCGAATTTAGAGTTGTATTTCTTAGGTATGATCATTCGTATAAAAAGTGACTCAGCAGATTCAAAAATTACATCGTAAATTCACTTTTAATCCAGCCGTAATTTCATATTTAATCGAATTTTCACCATCCAGGATTTATTTTGCGACCGACTTGGTCACGTGCTACTCTCGAACGGGGTGTCCAGTTACCCTTTTTCCAGTCATGGTATTGCCGGCTTTGAGCATGTGCGCACTTCTAATGATAGTATCCTTCTCATCTGCTTACTGCTTTGTGCTGGCGGCCTTTTCGTCTTGGTACGGTGGTTGCGGCATCTTTTTGGTCTGGTTACGCCCTGACAGTCACATTCTGCACGGTATCTTTCTGGTTTTTATACTGCTTTGCAGCATTGGCCTTTTCAATCAATCAATCAATCAGGTTGTTTTATTTAAACCAAAACATTACAATAATGCCAGAGAATGTAAATTAACAAAATGCATTGGCGAAAAAGGGAGGCCCAAAAGGGATGGAGATTCCGCTAAGAAGGGTCACCCAGATAGCAAATTACAAACAAAAATTCCAAGTTAGCCAATAAAAACAGAAACTGATCCAGGAGGTGACTAGAGACAACAAGAGTTGAATTATCTAGAAACAAGTGATAACACGATCTTAACTATAAACTTAACTAAATCCTTAAATAAATGCGGTAATATGCACTTCTAGTGATGGTATAGCTGTTTAAATTGAGGAAAGAAAAAATGCACGTAATCTTTTTTTTTAAACCTGCAGAGTAAACCTCATCCGCATACTGTCTGGCAATGGCAGATCTTTGGTCTGGTGACAGTTCCCACCTCATCACCCTGTGCCTCTTGATATACTGCATCTGCAGTAAGTAAGTAAGTAAGTATATTCTTTAATAAAACCAATTGCATATCCGCACTCTGGTGTACATACATCTTAACAACAATCAACAGTTAATGTTAATACGAGTACAACATTCTAACAATAAACGTCTTTCGCTGTAAATTATCTGCAAGAGGTACACAATGGTCGTGCGATCGCGGTCGCAGGGTATATTGTTGGGGCTTTTTGGTGGAAGTAAACTATGCAGTACGTGGCCCTGGTTCATCAGGACCGCAGAGAAAAGACGGGTGTCAGCTTCAAGACAAAGTCGCTCAAATTTTGGGTAGTCCTCAGGAAGATACCGGAGGCGGATTAGCTTGCTTATTACTGATTGAAGTCGGCATCTATCCTGTTGTCCCGCAAATCCCCACCAGGCCGGGCAGCATAGAGTAAACGAGCCACAGTTGTTGCACGTACTACATCATAGGGGACCTGGGACACCGCAGGGACCCTGGGCAAGTCCTTCACTCGCAATTGCTCATGCGCTTCGGCGTGAAACTCCGATTCAGTGTCAGCTGTAGTCGGGAGCGCCTCTGAGTAGAAATCTTGAAGGGGCACTATATAAATATCTGAAATGAAATGAAATGAAATGAAATAAAGCTGCAGACCCTTGAGGCCATGTGCAACAAGAATGCGCAGGGCATACATTGATTGTTTTGCCTTACAGCATATTCGGGTGATATGAGGCTCAAAACTAAGAACTTCTGTAAATGTAACCCCTAGGATATTCAGGCTCGACACCCTAGTCAATCCAGGGGTGACATCCGGAACAGTGTCATTCCATGCACGCCCCCTCGGCCGTCTGATCACCATCTCAAAGGTCTTTTTCTTATTTAGTTTAAGGTTACATGTTTCGGCCCATTGGGATACATGATCAAGTTCATTTGCCACTGTGGCAGTGTTTGAAGAGGGTACCAACAAATAGGTATCGTCTGCATATTTGATAAGCCTATTTCCGGGGTGGGCCGCTTTAAGCTTTGAAATTGTTGTAATAAAGTTGGCTGGACCTAAACCAGAACCCTGAACAATACTAGCAGTGATGTAAACAATGGCAGAAATTAAGCCATTGTATTTGGTTTCATGACCCCGATCTCCAAGATAGGCAATTATCCAATTGTACAAGCAGTCTGGTATTTGCAGCTCTGCTAGTTGTTCAGCTAGGTAAGAGTGCCTCACCGTGTCGAAGGCTTTTGTAAAATCTAGGGCAATTAGATGTACGAATTTATTGTCTCTTAGTAGATCCGTAAGGTTGTCGGTCAAGGCGATTAGTGCAGCTGAGGTGGAACCTGTAGGTCGGAAAGCGTATTGGTCCGTGAATTCTTGATTAAGCCGAGGTTCGAGCAGAATTGGGTAGAAGAAACGGTGCACTATAAATTTTTCCAATAATCGGCAAAGAATTGGTGTGACCGAGATAGGGCGAAAATCGGCAGCTTCAGATGGATGAGAAATCTTTGGCACTGGCGTAATAGTACTGACTTTCCATTGAGATGGAACGTAGGAGAAGATAATTGAAATGTTGTACAGGTGCGCAACAGGTTCAGCTAATGCTGAAGCCGCCGTCTCGATAAACCAGAAAGGCAAACCATCGGGGCCCGTAGCTGTTCTTTTTGTTGAAGCCAGTAGTTTATAGGTAGTAAATTCGTCAACAATCACCTTTGTGCTGTCGACGACCGTAGATTTGATAAGGGGAGCTGAATAATGTGCGTCTGTAGAGATACATCCAAAATGCTGGTTCATCGAAGCATTTTGAAGAGGGTACCAACTGGTGACAGTTCCCACCTCATCACCCTGTGCCTCTTGATATACTGCATCTGCAGTGCACCCTCTTCAGTCTGTGCCTCTTGGCAGCAGCGGCCTGATCGTCCCCACATCATATCACTTGTGACCAGCTCGCAGTGTAGCTTTCATATTCTGTCGTGTCTGTGGGGAACCCAGTTATTCTGTTACTGCTCATATTTATGGTGCCAGACATAATTCCGCCAGCAAGTTGCAGGTTATCCTGGTCGATTGTATCCACATAGCCCTTTGTTGCAGCGTCCGTGTTCTCCTTGTGCTGATTTATGGTGAGCAGGGCAAATATTGTGGCAGGGCAACGACCAGGGCAAAGGTATTTTACCAGGGCATTTGCCGTGGCTTGCCCTGCTGTAGTGCCGTCACTACTTTCTCGATATCAAAGTTGCTCAGAGGTTTTAGTATTTTTGTCTGAGCTAGAGGCCTGATCCCTTGCACATAGGACAGCATAGTGACCTATATATTTAGTAAGCGGTTGAAGACCATTAACTTCAATTGTGATCTTGTGTAATCACGTTGGTAGCATCTCTGATGAGTTTTCTTGTAGAGGTGCTATACAAATAAGCACTGAAAATTACAAATACGTCAATGGTACCTTGATAACACCATTTCATACCTTAATGTAAAAGAAAACAATTTAGATAGATATACTGCTACCCTGTTCTTTGTTGTACTATGTCTCAAGTGTGATAGGCTTATCAAATCATGTTATGTAGATCTAAGGTTTTGTGCAATGTAATGGAGCTGATTACTTTGAATTTGAGACTTTGTACTTCATACTTCATATCTGTTGTATAATTCAGTTTCCCAGTCAGTGCATGATTGAAGAAGGGAACATTCCACCATTCTATCTGTACAAAATCCAGTTCAACCATTCTGGAAAAGCCTTCAGATGTCTTCTGCTCAGTATCCTTTTCATTTAAATGCATTAGCATTGTATGATATTCATTAAAATACATTCTGGTGCTTACCATTAGTGTGTAATGTATTTTACCATAGGGGTGTGTACAGTGTAGCAGTTGTCTGCCTGTGGATTGCCCCATAAGCCCACCTGTAGGTAGGCTTATGGGGCAATCCACAGGTGTAGAGTCAAACATGGAGTCAACTTTCTCGATTCTATTTTCTTATTTGAATAGATTCACGTTTAAGGCTTAAAAACACCCCTTAAAGGCTTCACAAATTCAAGTTACTGTGCTAGGCCCTAAATCCTCTGACTTAGCAACTGAGACTGTTAAGTGACACAGCTATTAAATCGTTTTTGTTAACAATAGAATTATCTGCAGTGCATCCTCTTCAGTCTCATTTCCACCATCATTGGCTTGCATTTTTTAAAGAAATTCATTTGATCAGTTTCTCTGTAATGCTTCATCGCTTAGTTATTGAAGCAATTGTACTTTAAAGTTAACATGTTAAAGATAATTAATTTGCAAGTTTTAAATCAGTAAAAATGGAAATGTTGGAATGGACTGTGTAGACACACAGTGATCTCTGATGTTGTTTCGAAAAAGGTTGTAACCACTTATGTCTTATCGACTGATAAAGCTTAATTAATTAATGGTGAATGAGACGCAGCTTCCAGTTAGGGCAGAAATTCTTTGTTTACAAATGCTAAAAATTATTTGTCTGCAATGCTAAATTTGTCAACTTTAAAGACTTCAAGAAATTTGGTCTGTGACCGCAAATTGTAATGAAGCCCGATAGTTTTGTGTGTCCCTCAAATCAAAGTCCCTATACTGTGTTTTAAGTAGTCACATTGGCAGCAAGCAGCTACACCGCTTGCATTAACACTAGAAGGTTGGCTCTTTTCTAAAAATGACCCATGCCGACCTTCTAGTGTTAACACACTAATTCCTCAGCAATATTTACGGAAATAGATAATGCTGTACCATAGGTGTTTATCTGTCTACACACTTTCACTATGTAGATTTCATGTTCTGCGCTATGGTTGATGGCCACATTGGTCAACGATTTTGTCTTGGTTATTATGGAGGATTTTTGTGTCTAAGACGAATCTCACTTGATAATTACTATACATTTAGATGTCTACTGTTGTAAAGGTTGTGTTTTTGACTCTTCTTGCTTTTCTGTCTTGGATTGTGGGTAATTGGTTAATGGATATAAATAATGGACCAGGAATCATTTATGCGCTCCCAAAAATCCACAAATCTGGTAACCTATTTGACCAATCATTTTGCAATGTAATAGCCTCACCAAGAAGCTCCATACCTATATACAGCAGTTGTTGAAAATTGGAGAAGCACAAATTCCAAATTTAATTAACCCATTCCCGCCTGAATTGTTTTTTCGGAATATCAGTAATTTGACAGTACCCATAGTAGAACAACAATAGTGCAACAAGGATTACAGATAAGCATAATAAAGTATATATTTTCGGAATCAGCAGACTTCTGGCTATGAAATGTACATTTTATTGTAAACAAAAATTAATTTATATAGCGCCTTTCGAATGCCAACATGCAAAAACAGTCACAATACCCATAGTAGAACAACAATAGTGCAACAAGGATTACAGAGAAGCATAATAAAGTATATATTTTCGGAATCAGCAGACTTCTGGCTATGAAATGTACATTTTATTGTAAACAAAACTTAATTTATATAGCGGCCTTTGAATGCCAACGTGCAATACAGTCACCGATACACAAATAGACATTGCATTTCTCGCAACATATCGCCATCTTAGTATATTTGTATTTCCCAGTCTCAAGATTGTTGTGCTTGGTACAGACTCTGCACCTTCTCCATATGGGTGCACTGGATAAAAAATGCTTGCCAAGCAGCCTAGGAATGGGCGGGGGAGAGTGCCTACCAGGACCTGGCATGGCAACATCTCAAGTGCGGGTTCAGTTGACCAATAGTTATGGATTTCTGGCAAAACAGCAACCCCCATAGCAATTTGTAAGACTAAAATGCTTCAATTTCCTGTCTAGTAACAGGGAGCCAAGACAAGCTAGATGGTGAGTCCTGCCTAGATTGTAGAGTAAACTTGTTGGTTTCTTTGACTAAAAGGTCGATAACAGTGTCACCAAAAACAATCCAAAGAATTCAGCAGGCATTGCACAGCAGTGTGCAGAGTCTGAAGATCTTGCTGTTCCAGTAAAATGAATGTCCTTCTTTGAAAATGCCTTTGCCAGTTCCATTGTTCATTGTCACAAGCTGCAGTCGGTTGGTTTAGTGATGTTCCGCAGAATTCACCGCCTGGACGTTGACCTTCATGAACACAACTTTGACCATGACCTTGACCACGACCTCGACCTCGACAGCAACTGCTTCTCCCTCTGATGCTGTTGGCTGTGATGGTTTCCTCAAAAGGTGGAGATGCAGCCTATAAATGGAAAAATGATAAATTCTGAATTAGATAGGATAATGGAAAAAGAATAATTCACTCTCAATCAGCTGATCAATGTACATGCCCATTTTTCCCACGAAACAATTTTCATTACAAAGTTTTGTTTGAATAATTAGTTGATTATCACTAACCAAAAGTTTGCTTTCAATCAACATACAATAGTTTTACATCACAACTATCAACTATTACAAAGCAAAAACAAGAATAAGAAAATATTGGCTCGCTTACCTCTCCGACTTCATCATCATTTAGCAATGCAGAGTCCAAAAAGTGAAGTTTCGGTATCAGACTTTCCTCGAAATCGCACCCAGGCCTATTCCAATATATACGACTTCGCTGGCAATCTTCAAATCTCCAATAAATTCATTGTCAGAAGATGAAAATTCATCGTCGGAATAATTCATTACATGCCCCAAACATTCGGAACTTGGGATAATTTTTCCGTCACTTCAAACTTGTTTTCTAAGTAATTTCTAACTTTCTGTCAACAAATTCAGACTTCAAAACACGCGAAATTTTCCAGGCATAATTACTGATGCTATTTTTAGGCATGACATAATGATATTATAAATAGTTTCTAGCCTGTTTCAACGCCTCCCGTATCGGGTCTCTAGAGACCCTATCCGGCGGGAACGGGTTAAAGACACTACTGATTTTGTAAATAAATTAAATAAATATAGTAATCAAATCACAGAAGAGACCATATCAGTCACTTTAGATGTTGAAGCCCTATACACTAACTTACCAATAGATCTAAGTATAGAGTTCATAACTGAACATTACCTTGAAACATTGAAATTTTGGAAAAATTACACAATTAATATTAAACCTATCCCTCCTTTGTTACTAAAACAATCATGGAATTCATTTTGAGAAACTGCTTTTTTACTTTTAAAGGAAAGCTGTATGAACAGGCCCAGGGCCTTACCATGGGAGGATCAAGTTCCGTTCAAGCAGCTAATGTAACATTGTATAAATTCTTTGAAAAATTTAATAAAGCCCATCCTGAAACAGTCTGGCATCATGATAGATTCATAGATGACCTTTTTGGGTTATGGAATAAACCTGTTGAAGAGCTATTGACTTATTTTAATACCCTCAACAAGTTTCACCCGAGCTTCAAATTCACCATAAATCATTCCACGAAAGAAATTCCTTTCTTAGACATGAAAATTATTAAACATAGCAATTACCTCCAAACTACTATATACACCAAACCTACTGATAAAAAACTATACCTAAATTTTCTTAGTAGCCACCCAACACAAACGAAGAAAGCAATACCTTTTAGTCAATTTCTAAGATTAAAGCAAATAGTCTCAGAACCAAGTGACCTGCAAACCCAGGTCAATAAAAATGTTGCCATAATGCCTTTAAAGTAAGGAATTACCCTGACCCTATCCTTCAGATTGAGTCAAGTAGACAGGACTGTTCGGCACCCCGTCAAAATAGCCCGTCAAAATCGCCAACCGACAAATCGCCCCGTCAAAACAGCCCTGTCAAAATAGCCCCACAAAACGTCAACAACAAAGCAGTTCCACAACGGCTAAGAAGTTGAATGTTACAAGTAACGTGTCCATATTAAAAAAAATATAACCGATACTTCAAAGAGGTGGTTCAAACACAGATTGAAGATAAGGGTAAGGTAAATAGGGAAAACCTACTTCCAAGCGGTATTTTCCAAATGATTGCAAGGTTGTGACTAAAGACAAATTAATTTGTTAATTGGAAATCGGTTCACCAATTGGTAAGATCAAACGAGTACTTCGAAGGGGTATCTGAATGAAGATAAGAGTAAGGTAAATAGGGAAGACCTACTTCCAAGAAATAATTTGCAAACGCTTAGCCGAAAGAAAACAGTGAGTAAATAATGTAGAAAAATTGGAATTACGTCATGGGTTGGCTTAAGCTTTGAAGTAAGCCACTTATTTTTGGGAATAATGGTCGCTATGACAACCAAGCTCGGTCGACCATCAAGCGACGGTCGTTAGTCCTTTGAAACCTGCCGATGAGCTTAGATCCCCAGCGCATTCTTGCCGTCCGTCGCCAGCTGACTTGTGGATCAAAGGAATGCTGTCCTTTGATGTTTGGTGAACGGCCGAGGCATGCCTTTCTTCTGCACGGTGTGCGTGTCTGTTTCGCTGGTCTTGCCTGTCCGTGGGAATCTCTCTCGGTGGATGTGTGCCTATGCCTGCTTTGCCTGTCCATCTGTGCTGTCGGCATGCCTTTGAACCTCTTATTTGCACCTAGGCACCCCGTCCGAGGGTTGTTGTTGCAATTCCTTCTAGAACATTCCACGTGGTTTACTATTGGCGGCGAACCCTTTGAGCCTCTCTGCTTACGTCAGCCCTGTAGAAATACATTAAGCGGTGTACTCTTTGAAGCCTCTTAATCGCTTTAGCCGTGTGTCCTTTGAGTCTCCCTTTTCTCGGGTATATAAGGGCCTGATTTTGCCTTGTAAAGGGTAGTCTTTAGTTAAGTTTTTAGTCTGATATTGAAGGAGGTGAAACCTGTGCAGTTAGTCGATGTTAGATAGAGCACTAGGGTGCATTGAAGAAGGACTGAAACCTCCAGTGACCTGGCGCCATTGCAGCAGTTACCGAAGAATTGTCTGTCGCTTGTCTGTTGAATTCTGCCATTAATAAAACTACGTTAGTTGAACACGGTGTTGTGAAGCCCTCTAATAAACGACAGAGGCCGAATCGACGTGGCCGTCCAGGGAAGAAGAGAACGCCCCTGCCTTCAACCGTCACACTGACCCCCTAGAAGTGGGTGAAGATTGCCATCCTGCCATACCTGGTCAAGTCAGTCTACACAAGGGCAATCCTGTGACAATTGGTCCTACAAGTGGGGTTGACAAGAAGAAGTTCTCAACAAATTGATACCCTGAAGTTGGGTCTTTTCTGAAGACCGGCCGAGTCCTGAACAATAACGACTCAAAGAACGGGAACCAAGCGATGAGATTAGCCACTTTGACATGTGCCACTTTGAGAGAGCCACGCCACGACATTAACTTTCTTTTTAGATGGTAAAAATTATAACCTAACTACTAAAAACGTTTGTTCGCGTTTCGTAGAAAAACAGTTAACATTCCATGCTTGTAGTCTCATTCTTTTAAAGAATAAATCTTGTTGAATACATTTTCACATTGTTTTTGGTTGAAATGGACACATTGATTGTAACAATAAACTAGTCTAGTTAACCATTGGTGGAACTGCTTTGTCGTTGGCGTTTACGATGGTGCTGTTTTAGCAGGGCTGTTTTAACGGGGCGATTTTGAAGGGGCTATTTTGACAGGGCTATTTTGGTAATGGGGCTGTTTTGACGGGGCTATTTTGACGGGTCACTGGACTGTTCTGTTTAAATATAAGGATAAAATTAAAAAAATTGATAGACCAATATTAATACTCGTATATGAAAACAAATTTGAAAAGAAAAACATACTCAGAAAAACATTATATAGAATTTGGAATGAAATGATAAGCGAAAATCCTGAATTCCATAAATACTTTAATCATAAACCCATGATATCATACAAAAATGGGAGAAACATAAAAAATACCATAATCAGTACTAAATTCCCAAGCCCTTGGCATACTAATACTAAACAAAACCAACACAGAGATGTTGTCGACTCGGCAAACTTGCAAAACCTTGTAGCTCTATTACTCGAACAATGATATGCCCAGTGATGTAGAATAATTGATGTTATAAAGGATCACATTGGAGTGCCTTAGAAACACTGTTAGTTGACTTGATACAAGACATTTTTCTCTCCTTCTGTGATAACATCTGTATTTTCACTGTAGAATGATACAATGCCTATCTAAAATGATTAAAAATAGAACTTGTAAATTTACATTGATATGTTTTAACGATATATTCAACACTGCCTTATCATTTTACTAAGGTATAATATCTTTATATGCTTTAAAGACAGAGTGCCTTGCTTGGTTGAAGTCTAATAACTGTCGGTGGTAAAATTATTTTAGATGTGAGACTAGATTAAGCTTAATAATGATTTTGAATGTAGCCTGTAATACCTATGACTTCTGTTTGACTTCTACGTAGCTGCCTACTAAAGGAATTGATATGACTATATGCTGTACTAAGAAATGATATGGTAACTAGTTCATGTTTTGACCTACAAGAAATGTATATAACTATATGTTGTGTTGTGAATTTTTTTGATAGCTAGGTCTGGTGTGATTATAGCCTTGAGTTCTTTTTAAGTAGACCCTGGGTTTAGCTCATGGCTTCATTCCCTACAAAGTACAATGAGCTTGCGCCTTGCATGGTTGCAACTTTGTTGATTTATGTCTTTTGTAATTTGTGTTCTTGTGAATTGTTTAATTGTCATAACATGTACATGTCAAGCGCAGTGTGTTTGTCAGGCGCTTCAGTAAAGAATAAATATTATTATTATATTATATTATTATTATGTTTCACATTTCGTTTGTTTTTGTGGGTAAAACTTTCATAGGATATAGATATAGTGCAATTATGCAACTGGTATCCGGACATGCTTAACATATATTGCTCATTCGTTTCGATGCTTGCCAATAATAACTGCTTTGAATTTTTTATTTATTTCTACAGTCTTGCCCTTGACACTCGTATAAAATTCCATTACTTTAAATCATAATGTTTAAGGCTTATGTCGATGGTCATTTCCAGTAAAATCATAGTAAGAAGTCTTAATCCTATGGAGAAGTTGAGTTGAAATTCAATCGGTCAGAGAAACACGAAGTTAGCCCATAGTGCCTGAGTCGAGAACGAAAAGCGACCTAAATGTTGCTCAGTTGTACAGCAGCACGTCGTCGTTACTGACAACCATAATTATAAATTGGCCATTGAACGTAAAAAACAGAGGGCCAGACGAGGGCTACAGAACGTTTAGCACCAGAGAACTGAATGGGTCAGTGATGACAGGAAAGGAGAAGCCAATAACACGGACACAGACAACTTTGCCACCGGTGCTTGCTGAACTTTTCAAAGAGACAGTGAGGTGTCTTCCCAGATAATGATGATGAATCAACATTTTTATAACTTTGTTTTACTGAGTCATTTTCCATAAATAAAAATTGTAAACTTGATTGGCTACCGGGTAATCTGCTGAACAGTGCCTCTCTTAAGTCAATACAATATACTGGGGCGTGGTGGTATAGGGGTATGTTCGGTGCCTTGCAGCTGGAGGGTTGCGGGTTCGAATCCACCTCAAAGCCGCCGCGTAGGGACCCTGGGCAAGTCCTTCACTCGCAATTGCTCATGCGCTTCGGCGTGAAACTCCGATTCAGCGTCCGCGCAGTAGCCGGGAGCGCCTCTGAATGCGCAATCTGGTAGGGGCGCTATAACAAGTGTTCAAATACAATACAATACAATACAATACAATATATTTGGATGCCTTCAGCTGCCTTATGTATAGAACCAAGTATTCACTACTATTAAATAATAGCACACAGCAGAGGTTGAAATCTTTAATTTCCACATCACAAAAACTACTGTAAAATCACAACAAACACCAAATGTTGAAATTTTTTTTATTTAAAATGTGAAAAAAAAATTTTCAACAAAAAGTTTTTTTTTAGCAGGTATTTGCTAATAGTGACCATATATTTACTGCTGTTGTTAGAACTTGCAATTATATGGATCTGACCATCTGTGTATACATGAGCTGTATCTACTAGTGTGAACTATGTATTGATTTTCAAAATATTTTGCCATTTTATGTTATTTCACCTTATAGAACAGTGCAACTGATAGTCTGCAAAATATGGCATTTAGAAATTATTGCATTTGTTTAGAATGGGTCACTTTCTGTAGTCTAACTGCATTATGTATACGTTTCTGCATGAAATTCCTTGACGTAAATGTGTTCCAGATGCCTTTGAATATTACATGTTCCATTTTGCTTACTTCATTGTCAATCTACAGATATCAAAGGTATGCTTTTTACTGCTTCTTTTAAAATTTAGGCCAAGAGTAAGAGGTGATCAAAAGAAGCCAGCAGGTAAAGAATGTTGTCTGGGTTAATTTGATCATCCCAAAGAAACAGGGCAAGACATAGTCTATTTGGTTAGCTGTGTCTTAATCGAATGATTGTGGTTTTGCCCCTGTTCATAATCATAAACTCCAAACTTGTAGAGCACCACTTGAAATCCAAGTTAAGGTGGGTGTCGTTTAGATTATACCCCGCAGTCGATCGAGTCGAGTGTATGTGATCGACTTGGCTCGGCCGACGATCAACTCTATCGACTTTGTCGACTCGCCGACCTTTCGACGACTCGATCGACTTGGCTTGGACGATGATCGACTCGATCGACTTCGTCGACTTGGACTGTAGTCTCTTGGCCAAAATTGCTGCTGACGGTTGCATACTTATATTCCAGTGCCTAAATTACTCATGAATTTCAATTGCACACTCTTCTTCAAACTGTCAAACAGTAATTGAACTGATAAGTAATATTTCAGGTTTTACAATGATGTCGTGTGTGCCTGTGGTTGACTTGTAAGGATTAAGCCTAGCCTAATCCGTCGGCCTGATCAGCTAGGCTACAGTGGAATCTCCTACAGTACGGTACAGAAATTATTACCAGCTCAAACGGCAGTAGAGGTACTAGAGGACGTGTACTATCTATATTAAATCCTGGCCTAGGCGCTATATAAATCTTTGTAATAAATTAGTTAGTTCAAGAAACTTGAAACTGCTCACGATTACTGAAATTAGTTAGAGGTTCAGGCTTGGAATCTCTTGGAGGGTTCTGTCACAGTTCAGCATATGCTCCAGGTTATAGACATACAAATGCTCCAAACTGTCTGCTAAAATTGCAAGTATTTTTCCACGAATCCATATGACACTAATTGTATTTCATTGTATGATATTTCCAATCCGGAAGGCAACAATGTAGGCATTTTGGTGTTGAAAAAGGTAGGGCGACTAGGGCAGATATATGAATCTTGGGCGGCAGCTGCGTCTCCCATTAATACTCACTGTAGAGTGGACCAAAATGCTGCCACACACCCGAGTGAGAAGTCGACGCATCCAGTCTTGGTCTAAAGCACAGAATTTCGAACGTTTTGAGATCATTGTTACTGACTACAGAACTAAAATTTCCTGGAACTACGGCATTCTTAATGCATCTTAATCGCTCCAATTTTCACAGTAAAACTGTGAAAAAGTGTCTCTACAACTTCCACTAACAAGAAAGCGCCAAGAGGTTTATTATTTGCACTGAACTTCATATTAGGTTCATACGGTAGTTGTGTGTTTACACAGAATTACGTCATTATATCATGAGGTCGTCTGTTATTTTTGAAAAAAAGTAAGTAAAATATTTCAGAGTTGAGTGGAGTCGAGGAAACAACGATCGACTCGACTTGGCCGAGTTTACGATCGACTCGATCGGCGAGTCGATGGAGTCGACGATTTTTCGATCGACTCGACTTGGCCGAGTTTACGATCGACTCGATCGATCGACTCAATCGGCTGCGGGGTATAGTTTAGATTGAGAATTGGGAGGTGGAGGATCAGATGAGTCAGGGTATGAATTGTTGAAGAGGTGAGACTTTGTTTTGAGTGGAAAGCCTGATGGATGATGGATAGAGGAGCGTGAGGCAGATGATGGTGGGTGGTTGGCAATGATGGTGTGGGAACCGAAAAAGTGCAGAATTCAGGAGGAGGATCGTTCCAGAGATGTGGTGCAGTGTTGGATATGGCTGCGCTGGAGAACTTGAGCTGCGAGTAACCGGAGGTCGAGAAAGACTGAGACAGAAGGATGATGGGGTAGAGCAGTTTGGACTGGTAGTATTGTAAGGAGTGTAGGTTAGTGATAGAACTTTGAAGTGGATTCGCTGTGGGATTTTTTAGTCAGTGGAGTTCTGGTGACAGCTTTGGCTAGTGAGTTTTGGATAAGTTGCAGATGCTTAAGTTGTGTGGATTCGAGGTTGAGGAAAAGGGAATTGTAGTAATCTAGCTTTGAGTGGACAATGGAGGTCGCAATGGTGGAGGCAATTTCAAAGTTGAGCATGGTTTGGATGCGGCAGATTTCACGAATGTGCATGAAGCAGGAGCATGAGAGGTTGGAGATGTGGTTAGAGAAGGAGAGCTGAGTATCAAAAGTAATACCAAGATTGCGGACAGAGGAATCGGAGGTGAAGGTAAGAAATGAAGAATTAGTGGATAGGTGTCTTAATGGGGTAAGGGATTTTCTTGACTTGGTAGTCAAGAAAATCCGGAGAAGTAGTTGTTGATCCAGATGAGAATAGTTCGTTCAGTTAACCAAGATAGAAAGGAAAGATTAGAGATGGAACTGTAGGTAGATAGGTTTTCCTTGTCAAGATTTGCTTTCTGAGAAGGGAAGTGACAAGAGAGTGCTTAAAGACCGTAGAGAAGTTGCCAGTAGAGAGCAAGAGATTGATAATTTTGGTGAGGACAGAGGCACAGTCTTTTAGGAGAGAGTTAGGGATAGTATCAAGGTTGCTTGTTGGGAAGAGAGTTTAGGAGTTTCAGTGGTGGGTGAGAGAATTGGAGTGATGACTGCGAGACAGATGGAGTAGGATTGGGAGAGGGGAGTAAATGAGTGCTGGAGGAGTGGGAGTCTAGAAGAGATTGTAATGTGAAGCAAAGAGATGAGATTTTGTCAGTTAGAGATAGAGTGGGAGGGAATGGAGCTAAGCATTGGGTAGGGAGATGTGTGATGGGGAAGAGAGTTGACAGTAACTGTAGAGATGTGAGAGAATCGAGGGAGGCGAGCTATAAGTGTGGCAGCAGCATTCAGTACAGACTGAAGAGGAAACAGACGAACCTTGGGTAAGCCAACAAGGAGAGAATTACAATAGAAAATTCAAGAACAGACAAAAAAGCATGGACAATTGAGGTGAAGGTAGAGGATGAAACAGATCTGCGAATAGCTCTAAGACGCCTAAGTTGGAAGTAAGAAGAGCGGGTAAGCTTGGATATGTGTTCAGTGAAGGTAAGAGAACTATCTAGGGTGACACCCAAGTCACGGACACTAGATGAGAACGCGAAATGACAAGTTATGACAAGGTTGAGGGTGTAGTTCTTGTGGATCGGGAAGTTGACATGTTGGATGAGATTGACCGATGAGAAGAGGCTCAGAAAGTCATATGCAACAGGGTCAATATGGTTATTGAAATCGCCGGTGAGTAAGAATTTGTTGGGAGTAGTGGCAGCGAGTGAGAGGAGAGTGTAAACACGGATTTAAAGATATTTATAGTTGATAAATACTTTTTTTTTTTTATTATATATAATAAATTTAAAGTTTCGTTAGTTGTAGTTAGGCTTTTGAAGTTTTATCCCGTGGATCAACTGTTTAATCATAGAGGAGCTGTGACATATACACAAGTATTCACAAGTTACTAGGGAATGCAAACCCGGGGTCTTTTTTCGAAACCCGGGTTTCGGGTTTGACCGCCGTGAAAACCCGGGTAACCCGGGTTTGGTCGGGTTAACAAATTTTACATGATAAATATTATTACTACACTATTTCTTGCGTAAGAACAACGTCGTCGTATGCAGCTACACGTCCAACCTTCTCCAACAGTCAAGAATTTTGCATAAAAAGAAAACTTTAGGATAATCGCGATATTTTTTTATATAAGCAGTGTTTTTCAATAAAAAATGTTCCGGAACTGAACAATTTCCAGAACAGTTATGGAAGACATTGCAAGGGTTCCGAAGGCCTAAACCTGAGCCTCTAATTTTATAGCATCTTGAATACCAATAAACACTGAACACGCTGAAATTAAATTAAATTGACTAAATAATTTGTTATTAAAACTGTAAGTAAATAAAATAATTGTTAGCAGCTTGAAAAAATTCACGGAATGCCGTTCCGGAGCGTTCTGTCTGAAAGAAACATTGCATAGGCCTATAAAAATAATTGTCAAATGACAGCTTAATCGTCTACATCTCAGCTTTAGGCCATTCCAGTGCCTGCCCATTTGCTTTCAGAAGATAATTTAGTCATCGTTACTCTGCAACCCAATTTGGCAGAGCCAGAACTTAATAAAGTAGATGCTGCTTTGGAGACATATCGCTGCCTGTGATTGTGCTTGGACTAAGAGGCCTACCATCATTGGCTTCGTCAGAACGACAAGGGTCACGAATGTCCTTGTGTTTCAGCAGGTTTATCTGATGCTTGGACCCGAGATGAATTATAGCCTATGCATATTTCTTGTTGCACCATTGGCAATTGTTGCTGCGAGTTACATAACTGACATTGAGCCGTCTGGCCCTCAGAATCGTGAACGAAATTATCCCAAAACCACCCTTTACATTTGCTGATTTAGACATTGTTTGGATTTGTGTCTGAAATCACTAAATTAAAATAAAAACAGTTTACTGCTATTATTTACGAATTCGAAGCTACGACGCCGACGTGTCAAAACACTCAACATTAGTCACTGGTCGTGTGAAATGGGAAGCCACACTCATACAAAGTCACCAATAAAGATATGGAATGAGCCGATAAATAAGTAGTTAGAAGTTGTATTACGTAAACCCGTTATCAACCACTATTATCGTTATATTTCCATTACTCTGCATTTGTGAGTTTCACACCGTGAAGGACGGTGAAAGTTACGATTTTCAAACCCGTCGAACCCGGGTTTCAATCGCGTTCAAACCCGAGTTTCGGGTTTGGAAAAAAGCCGGGTAATTCATTCATAATGAGGATTTGTATAGCGCCCTTTCAAGGTTACTATGCCGGAGCACTCCAGACCCAACCTCCACTAAAGAGGACAGTTTTAAGATTGCGATAGAAAGTGTTGGAGGGGACCCTGGGCAGCAGGTATGGAGGGAGCCCATTCCAGACTGCAGGACCAGCAACAGAGAAAGCGTGTCACTGCCTGATAAAAGTACACGCATAGGAGACAAGAAGTTTGCCCTGAGGAGTGAAGAGAATGGTGGCCCTGGACATCCTGGGTGGCGTGACAAAGTTCCTTGAGATAGGACGGGGCTACGCCAAAGAGGCAGCGCCACACCAGAGCTGAGACCCTGTAAACAATTCGCAGTTGGAGAGGTAGCCAGTGCAGAACAATGTGCATGTAACCAGAGACGTGGTTGAACTTAGGAGTATGCCTAACAAGGCGTACCATCGACCGCAAAACCCATTCCAGGCATTCTATCTGCCCCACTGGTAGACCAATATGAAACGAGCTGCAGTAGTCAATTCGGGTGATAACTAAGGAATGGATAAGAGTGGCAGTGCCTGTGGTTACATTCCAGTTGGTAGTAGAGAGTGACATGGGGAGGCAATCTCGTCCCCATCCCCGCCTGCAACAAGTAAGTCTTCCCATCCCCGCCCCATAACCGCAGGGTTTGTCCCCATCCCCACTCCATCTCCGCAGGTTTTCTCCCCATCCCACCTCATCCCCGCAGGACGACATCACATTCCCCGCAAAAAGTTTACACCAATTCAAATTTAAAAAATAACATTTTTTAGCTTACAAATCTATTTGTATTGCAGACAGCAATAGTCTGTTATTATCTTATCGACAGTTTGCATTAACCAAGTCCTGACTATTTCTGACTAGAAGGCTTCAGGAAATAAAAAATCTCCTTATCAGTTCTCAAGTTCTTAACATCTCTCGGGTTTATTGCCGGTGTCGCGTAACAGAGTCTCCCCTAAAAGTCTCCCCGGAGACTCTATTTCGAAACAGATTCTCCCCCGGCGGATCTGTTTCAGAATAAATTCGCTCCCCGGAGACTATATTCTGAAACAAAGTCTCCAGGGGGGGAGAGAATGTTTCATCCCCTGTTGAAATAAAGTCTCCCCAGGTGAGACTTTATTTCAATTTCATTTCAATTTTCATTTTCAAACAATTTATTGTTGCCAGTTTTAATCAACAACTTATTGTCATAGTTGCCATTTTTAAGGAACTAATAGTCCATATTTATTAATTTTAGCAAATAGTAAGCATAGTGGAGTATTAAAAACAATTTTAACTAAGTATCAGCAACATAGAGATTTAAATGATTAAGCATTTATTAGACGAGTAGGCCTACGCATTATAGTCTTCATAAATAATTTCAAGTTAGGCAATCGACGAATGGTGATAGGGATGTTGTTCCATACCAAGGGTAGGCCTACCATGGATAAATTCGCATATTTGTAGGATGTTGGATGTTTATCTGGTCAATTAATTCTAAGGCCTTTGTGGCTAATCTCATACTTTAAGTTGATAAATTATTTCGTATGGTCAATTTAAAATGGACGCTGGATTGATGACAAAAATTGTACCCGTAAGTAGAAGCTGAATCCATGAGAATAGTTGTTTCATTGATGAAATATATTTCAGCCTTATCCATAATTTTGCACTGTTTCACAAAGTAGTACTTTTTAAAGCAACTTCTTGCCAGTGTAACTATAATACTGAATCCGTTGAGATCATCTAAGTCTAAGCAGAAAATTTAATTAACTTCAGCTATGAATAATTGTGTAATAAGTTTATTTAACGACGCCGTCATAGCGACGATGATTGGCGTCTACGAATAATTTATGGTAGTCTGCCCTTATAAAGGAATCGAATCAATTAAGTTCTAGCGTTTATTACCTCCATGAGCAAATAACATTCGATATAAGCTGAATAACTCCATGGTTCAACAAATGCTTCAGTAGTCTTTATCTCAAGCCTGTAGGCCTACTGGCTTCACGGACTACAATGCTTTATTTTCTTTAATTGATATTGGCCTATCGACACTAAATAGGTTTGATTTAGCTTCGCTTATTCAGTGGTTCTGTGAATGCTAACAATAATAAGCAACGAATATGTTAACCAGATCAATGGACGAATGGTAGGCCTATTCCGCATCAAAAGATTCACAGAAAATCAAGTGCAAGCTCATATCGGTTGATTAATACCAGTTGAAGGTTAGGCCTAATCTGCATCAAGAATCGCATAGAAGCCACGTGCTAGCTCGTATCAGGAGGTCAGTACAGGTATAGTTATTTCAATGCATTGTTTCAGACTCCTTGTATAGCTAATAAGCTGGCCTGATATTATATCTGACGCTAATAATATTGAACGACCAATATCCAACACAGTTTCAGTGGTAGATCTAAGTCATCTAACCCTAAAAGAATCAGCTGGAAGGTAATTAGCGTTAGCTGGCAAAAGGACTGCAGCATTTAATAATTACTGAATGGGATAGGGATATTACTGATCACGTTTCAGAAACTAGCACCAGTAAAATGCCTACTTGTGGTCAGAGCCATTTCCTTAATTAGGCTATAACAAACAATGTGTGTAATCTAGGCCTATCCATTGCGTTTTATTGACATAAGCGTCCGACATCCTAGTGGTGTTCTACATTTACTCTTTGTTGACATGCGGTGTACCACAGGGATCAGTGCTTGGCCCTCTTTTGTTTACATTATACACCACACCATTAGGAGCATTGCTTGATAATCATTCGCTGAAATACCATTTCTATGCTGATGACACTCAAATTTACATTTCATTTGACAGTCTGTCATGTGACTCATCTGTACAGCTGTTGTCTGCTGTCTTTGATGAAGTACAGTCCTGGATGGCATCCAATAAACTCCTTCTTAACCCATCAAAGACTGAATTTCTGTTACTTGGCACTCCACAGCAACTTAAGAAATTTGATGGGCTTAAGTCATTGAAACTGGGTGACTCAATTGTTGAGCTGGCCGATGCTGCACGCAACTTAGGTGTTGTTTTTAATTCTACCATGTCTCTCACTGGCCATGTAAACAGTATTTGTAAGTCATCCTATATGTTCATTCGTGATATACGCAGAATTAGGCGTTATGTGCCCATGTCTGCAAGAATATCTCTGGCAAATGCATTGGTTTCCAGTCGCCTAGACTATTGTAACTCACTTCTTACTGGTATCAATAAATCAAACATACTGAAGCTGCAGAGGGTTCAGAACTCTTTGGCTAGAGCTATAACTAATACATCCAAATATGAACATATAACCCCTCTGCTTAAATCTCTGCATTGGCTTCCTGTTCATGAAAGAATTAGTTTCAAACTGGGGCTCATAGTTTATAAAACTTTGAACTCTAGCTAACCACGATATTTGAAATCTGTTCTTATTCCTCTGACTTATCATTATTCAATGAGGTCATCTGATTGTCTTTGTCTGGTCATACCTAAATCAAGAACTGTTCTCGGTGAACGAGCTTTTTCAGTTGCTGGGCCTGCCTTTTGGAACTCTCTTCCTGTATCTGTGCGCTGTGCTCAGTCGCTTGTGTCGTTTCGTTCTCGGCTGAAAACTTACCTCTTTCAAATTGCTTATCCACCTTAGGCTGCCTCTGTCTCTTACGGACTGATCTTCTGGATGTTGACCTGATTACGGATTGTTTTGATGCGCCATCGGTTGATGCCTTGTGCATTAGACAGCGGCGCAATAGAAGTTGCTAATTACATTACATTACATTACTCTTATAAAACATTTATTTAATAATTTTCTGATTTCATTTCATGTTTTTCATGTCCAATTCAAATAGTAAACACAGAAGAATTTTTTTACGAAAATGTACATATTAAATCACATTTAAAATTATATAAAAAAGCAACTGAAATATAGAGGGGCGATTTTTTAGTAGGGGGAGACTTTGTATCGTAGATGGGGAGATTCTATTTCAATGGGGGAGACTTTGTTTTGATACAGAGTCTCCGGGGAGACATTATTTCAGCCAGGGGAGACTCTGTTTCGGGGGAGACTTTATATCATGACACCGGCTCATTCCCCATTACTGCGGTATTACCGCGAGAGTAAACCCCATTACCGCGGTATTACCGCAATTGGTGTCCCCATTACCGCGGTATTACTGCAATTGTTGTCCCCCATTACCGCGGGATTTACCGCGGTTACCTCGGTTTTTCCGCGGGGAAATTCCCCATGTCACTCTCTAGTTGGTAGATTGAAGTGCTACTGACTAACAGGGAAGATCACTACAAAGACCCACCTCACTCCTCTGCCAAAGCCATTATTACCCTGCTGCGGACAGTATGCATTCTACAGTCTCAGACTCGACTGTATTAGGAAGCCCATCTCTTATGCAGTCAAGACGACATGAAGAAAATAATGTCAAAACAAAAATCTGCAGAGGCAATGAAGAAGAAGTTTTGATGTGCAAACTTAGCAGCAGTAAGCTCCAACATGTTAGGACTTACTGTGTAAATTGTGCATTTAGGCAGAATAATGTGCTGAAATCTGCCAAAATGACATACAATTATGGTGTATAATGGCTGTGACGGAATTAAATGTATTATTCAACTCGGTCTTTTCTTTCTATAATTCTTTTGCTTTGCACAACAATATCGACCCAACATCGACCGCTAGGGTCTACAAATACATATGCACCAAACACAATATCGTCAATATAAATGTCCATATAAATGTTCCTGTTTCATACACATTCATCTGTCTATCAAACCTACGCCTTTACGCGTTTAAAAAAATATTCCTCTATCTATCAAACATACGCCTTTACGCGTTTAACAAAATATTCCTCTGTCCAACAAACATACGCCTTTACGCGTTTAACACAAATATTTATAGGGCGAGTATCTCGCTTAACAGAGGTGTGCAATTATTTGCAGTTTATCTGTCAATATAAATGTTCATGTTTCATACATATTCATTTGTCTATTAAACATAAATGAAGCTACTTACTTTCCTAGCCTCGCTTTCCACCTCTCGACTCAGGCCTTCAACTGCAACCTTCAACGACCTCGATCCTCACTTCTGACCACTCCTTCGAACACTCCCCCTGTTGCTCTCGACTTTCTTCTAGACCACGCCTTACTTCCCTTACACGCATGACTAGCCCAAAAGCCCAACAACTCATCAACTCATGTAGCGCTACCTTCTTTCCGCTACACTCCTCCCTCTTTCCCAGGGACACCCCAAACTACTCCAGACATACTAATTACACTTCAATTACACCATTTAACAGTGCATTTTACACAAAGCATCTTAACTACACTATAACCACTACTATCGAAACACTTCCTTACCTAGTGATCTCAAATAAGTTCCAATACACTCATTACTGCAAAAGAGACACTGTAATCTTCTCCACACTACTGACAACTCATCCAAAAAATAGTCTAAACACAAAACCGAAATAATTTACAGAAATATAACACAGAAACCACAAAACACAAAAAATCAAGCCTTCTAATAAAACGCCACTACTATCTACATCTGTCCACTTTTCAATAAAAACATCAACTTTCTTAATTCAAATCCACTATGTACAAACACTTCTACTCAAATAATCAGCCCCAATATTGTCTTTTCCCTTTATTGCTCTAATTGTGAAGCGATATGGTTGCAACGACAGTGCCTATCTCATCAATCTACCATTTTGGTACTGGGACTTTCCCTGATACTGAAGAGGCTGGTGATCTGTCTCCAATATGAAAGGCCGACCATACAAAAATTCTTGAAATTTGGTTATCCCCAAACAATTGCAAGACACTCCTTTTCAATGGTAGCGTACCTCACCTCCCTCGGAAGCAATTTTCTGCTTATAAAAGCAACGGGATGTTTAAACCCCTCATCCCCCTCCTGAAGCAAGACGCCACCAATTCTCTCATTACAAGCATCTGTCTGCAAAACAAATTCCCGACTGAAATCGGGTAACTGTAAAATTGGTGGATGGGCAACGAAATATCTCAAAGTTCCAAATGCATTATCTTGAGCTACTCCCCACTCTAGCTTATTAGGTGTACCCTTTCGGATTAAATCAGTTAGTGGAACAGCAATGGCAGCAAAATTTGGGATGAACCTCCGGTAATATCCCACCAGGCCTAAAAATGACTGCAGCTGTTTCTTCGTTAAGGGTCTACCCGCAGAAAGGATTTTATTAACCAACTCAGGATTAGGTTCCAACTTATTTTCCCCTACTCGGTGACCCAAAAAATCCACCCACGACCTACCAATCTCACACTTTGAGGGACGCAGCACCAAATTAGCCCTCCTAACACGCTCGAAAAACTGCCCTAATGCCGACAGATGCTCTTTCCAATTTTTCGTATGACACAAAACATCATCAAGATAGTTATCTAACCCTGATAGACCTAGCAACAATTTCCTCATAATTCTGGAAAAGGTAGCCGGTGCATTGACAAGACCGAAAGGCATGACCCGGAACCGGAAAAGACCCCTATGGGTAATGAATGTAGTCAAGTCCTTGTCCTCTTTCCCCATCGCCACTTGCCAATAACCTTTGCTAAGGTCGAATTTTGAGAAGACTCTGTCTTCAGCCAAACCCGAAAATATCTCCCCAGCATTTGGCATCGGTTCCGGGTCAAATATCGTAACGTTGTTCAATTTTTGAAAATCTATGCATACCCGAGTACTTCCATCTGGTTTTTTCACCAGAACCATCGGGGATGCATACGGGGCTTGCGATGGCTCTATCACCCCCAACTCCATCATCTCATCCAATTCCTTCTCCACAATATCCCTCATTGCATACGGCAATACATACACCTTACTATGGACAGGGTTTTCCGTAGTCAACTTGATTTCATGCTTTCCTAAATTTGTAACCTTGGGTATATCTGTGAAAATATCCCGATAGTCATACAACAACTTCCTTACCTCAACTTGCTCATTCTCCGGTAACCCCAGATCTATTTTCACGTCCCTGTACGTCTCAGTAGCCCTCTTTGGACCCAAAGTCATAAGACCCTCTTCGTCATCCGACTCCAAGACCGCGGCATTAACAACCTCAAAACCCTGCGTCATATCCTCTTCACGCTCGTGATATAGCTTTAGCAAATTCGCATGAACTGTCCGGAAGCTCTATCCTGTAATCATGTCCACTCACGTGTTCTTTGACCTCAAATGGCCCCTGCCATAAGTAACTTATTACTGTTTGTCGGTAACAATAGTAGCACTTTGTCACCCGACTTAAAAGATCTACTTCGTGCTCTGATATTGTAATATTTCCTCTGTTGCTGTTGCGCCTTCCTAAGCTCCTCCTGTGCGAGCTGACACGTTTCCTCCAACTTACTCCTCAAATCAATCACATATTGATAAGTCAACTTTACTTCTGGCTCCAACACCTCCTTGGTCCATAGCTCTCGCAAAATGGACACCGGTCCCCGCACCGATCTTCCATATAATAATTGAAACGGAGAGAAACCAAGACTCTCCTGAGGAACTTCTCTATAAGCGAAGATCAACGCCGCAATATACCGGTCCCAGTCTTTGGGTCTTTCTGCACACATTTTCCGAAGCATGGATTTCAAAGTTCCATTAAACCTTTCGACTAGGCCATTACACATTGGATGATACGGGGTCGTCACCAACTGTTGAATAGACAATAATCGCCCGACTTCTTTCATAGTCGCCGATACAAACTGCGTTCCCTGGTCACTTAATACCTCTCGAGGCACCCCCATTCTGGTCAAGATATCAAGTAGAGCTTCCGCTACAGCCTCAGTCGTTATTTCTTTCAGCGGCAATGCCTCTGGGTATCTCGTCGCATAATCCACCACCGTCAAGACATACCTGTTTCCCCTTTCAGACGGAGGACTGATGGAACCAATCAGGTCTACTGCCACCCGCTCAAACGGCGTATCAATTATCGGCATCTTATCTAATGGAACGTTTGGTATTCTGCCTTTCGATATCATCCGCTGACAGATGTCACACGACTGACAAAACCTCGTCACATCACCCTGAAGCCCTGGCCACCAAAAACTCATTGTTATTCGGTCCACCGTTTTCTTGATGCCTAGATGTCCGCTAAAAACAGCCTCATGGGCCAATTTCATGACCTGATTCCGCAACAATTTCGGGACCACCGAAAGCCGTCCCGACTTCCGCCAGACTCACTTTTCCTATATACAAGTCCATTCCACAGAATATACGGACCACCTTCATCCTCTGTTGTCATTTCCGCCCACACCTTATGTAACGTTTCGTCTTCCTTTTGCATCTTTATCATCTCTTCCTTTGAAACATTACTCCCTACTTCTCCAGGTACCCTCAATGGAGCCTCTCTAACTTTGCTATTCCTCTGTTGTCTTGTTTCCACTGCCTGACTTTCCTCTACCGCTTCCACTCTCGTATCTTTATTCACCGTCGTCCCGTCATCGAGTACTTGACACGAAGTCGTTGCCCCAGGAATTTTCCCGACGACAACGTCATTCAAGGGTTGCTTCATGCACAGAGCTCTTACAGATCCACTAAAATATGGTGTAGTCAAATCGATCACCGCCACTGGTGCTCGAAGGACTGTCCCATCGATTAGTACACACGTTGTTTTTTCACCTGTGAATTGTTCTTCTTTCACCAAATCAGTCCTCACTACAACAGTAGAACAACCTGTGTCCCTCAAAACTCTTACCTTCTCACCTAAAAACCCTTCCATCACTGGCATTAAAGTTTCCCTGGTATGTGACGTACATGCGACAACCGGAAGTTTACATCCACACACTAACTCAATTTCATTATCCAACAATGCCCCACCACGATGTTTCAAACACCGCGCAGACTCCGACTCCAGTAAAGCTCCCACGCTATTTTGTTGCTCCATCCTCGGACGAATCACCTCACCCGACCTTGAAACGTTTGCCTGTGCTCGTTCTCGTCTATGAAAACCTACCTGCGCTGACCCCGATTGATACCCATTGAATGACATCGCCCCTGCTTTATGTTTATAGAAACAGTTTGTCGAAATATGATTGCCTTTCCCACAAATGAAACAACGCTTCCCTAGATTCCTTTGTGGAAACGCTGGCTTACCTCTTTCCAGCGGTTTAACCCTACCTTCTTCCTCCGTTCGACCCTTCCCTGACGCTACTTCATTAACATGCGCTTCAAGATATTTCTCAGCCAAAATGGCTAAATCATCCAAAGTGGTTGGAGCTCGTTCCTTCAGAAACACAGCTAGATAACTGGGGCACGTGTTAATATATTGTTCCTGGATAATTAGGTCCCTCAACCCTTCAAAAGTGGCATCCACCTTCGCCAACACCATCCATCGAAGAAGATACGATTCTAATCTTGCCAAAAATTGTGCAGGTGTCTCTCCAGAATCCACCCGAACCGATCTAAACTTTAACCGAAAACCCTCCTCCGTCAACTGAAATCTTTTAAGCAAAGCATCTTTCAGATAGTCATAGTCCGTTGCTTTCTCTGCAGGCAATCTAGAGTAAACATCTAATGCCCTCCCCTTCAATAAAGCCGATAGGAAAATCGCCCATTCCTTTCGCTCCCATTTTTGAACTTCAGCATATCGTTTAAACCGCTGTAGATACGAATCCTTGTTGTCTTTCCCCTCCTCAAAAGGTGGCATCTTGGACCCTTTTACCCTATACTGTTTAACAACAGAGGCTTCCTGAGAAAATAATATCTCCTGACCATCCATGTGTTTATCCATCTGCAAACGCTTGTTTTCCAATTCTAATCGTTCAAGTTCCTTTTCCACTTTAAATTTCTCCAATTCTGTTTTCCTATCCAGCTCGTTTAATTTCACTTCTGCCTCCTTTAATTCCAACTCCCTCTGATCTATTCGTAAACGTTCCGCCTCCAAAATTCTATCCTTCTCCTCTCTCTCACTCTTAGCCTCTCTTTCTCTAGCCCGTTCATCCCTCTCTGCAGCTTGTTGCTGACGTATAGAATCCAGGAGGGACTCCCCAGTAAGCCCCATACCTTAGCCTACCTCTTTTAATTGCGCTAAAGAAGTCATGAATACATTTACTCACAAAACAACACGTTCTATGTAATATGAGAAAACACACTATCAATAACAAACCAAAAAAGGAATGAAAACCTCTGTAATGAACCACAGCATCTCAGACAGATGAGCTGGAGTCCATAGCCTTCAAGGTGACAGGTAGATGTGAGACTGAGGTAAGTTCGTTACCGGCAGACTGACCCTGTACACCGGCAGAATGATTTCGTAGCCGGCAGACTGACTTTGTACACCGGCAGAATGATTTCGTAGCCGGCAGACTGACTTTGTACACCGGCAGAATGATTTCGTAGCCGGCAGACTGGTGGACTGGCCTCACAGACCAGTTGACCGACCTCGCAGACAGGTTGACTGGCCTCGCAGACTGTTTGGCTGACCTCGCAGACTGACTCGCCTCGCAGACTGGTTGACTGACCTCGCAGACAGGTTGACGGACCTCGCAGACTGGTTGGCTGACCTCGCAGACAGGTTGACTGGCCTCGCAGACAGGTTGGCTGACCTCGCAGACTGACTCGCCTCGCAGACTGGTTGACTGACCTCGCAGACCAGTTGACTGACCTCGCAGAACGGCTGAATGACCTCACAGACTGTTTGACTGAGCTCGAAGACCAATTGACTGACCTCGCAGAACGGCTGAATGACGTCACAGACTGTTTGACTGAGCTCGAAGAACGGTTGACTGTCCTCACAGACAGACTGGTTGACTGTCCTCGCAGAACGCTTGTCTGACCTCGCAGAACGGTTGACTGGCCTCACAGACAGACTGGTTGACTGTCCTCGCAGAACGCTTGTCTGACCTCGCAGAACGGTTGACTGTCGTACGTACGAATTTCGGCAGGCTCGCCAAATGTGACGGAATTAAATGTATTATTCAACTCGGTCTTTTCTTTCTATAATTCTTTTGCTTTGCACAACAATATCGACCCAACATCGACCGCTAGGGTCTACAAATACATATGCACCAAACACAATATCGTCAATATAAATGTCCATATAAATGTTCCTGTTTCATACACATTCATCTGTCTATCAAACCTACGCCTTTACGCGTTTAAAAAAATATTCCTCTATCTATCAAACATACGCCTTTACGCGTTTAACAAAATATTCCTCTGTCCAACAAACATACGCCTTTACGCGTTTAACACAAAGATTTATAGGGCGAGTATCTCGCTTAACAGAGGTGTGCAATTATGTGCAGTTTATCTGTCAATATAAATGTTCATGTTTCATACATATTCATTTGTCTATTAAACATAAATGAAGCTACTTACTTTCCTAGCCTCGCTTTCCACCTCTCGACTCAGGCCTTCAACTGCAACCTTCAACGACCTCGATCCTCACTTCTGACCACTCCTTCGAACACTCCCCCTGTTGCTCTCGACTTTCTTCTAGACCACGCCTTACTTCCCTTACACGCGTGACTAGCCCAAAAGCCCAACAACTCATCAACTCATGTAGTGCTACCTTCTTTCCGCTACAATGGCCACTATGGCCAGTGACATGCACAGTTCGCAGTAGAATGCCAAAGTTAGTTAAAGAACCGTCCTACCAATGAAATGAGGCCAGCAATACATATGATAGTATGCTGTTTGGACTCCTAGTGGCTAAAGAAATTTGTTATTTCCTTATTCTGCAGTGATTGGTAAGTGATGGCCTGAAACGTAATGTCTGCCACCCCATGGCTTCATAGGTGAGAGCCAAATGCACATTGTAAAGCCCATGACTGATCTGCTTAAAATTATGCTTCTATCAGACGGGGAAATCGCTATTCACCTAGTAAGAGCCACTATGCAAGGCAGCGTGTTTACAGATTCTTTATTAGAAGCTAACAAGTGCTGTATACATACCAATTAAACAAATACTCTAACAACGTCTGTCCCTTGTCCTGTCCTTCTTTGCTCCGGAGTTCGTTACGTATCTCGCAAGAGCTAGACACATACGAACTGCTGCTGACCGCACAGTCAGTCTTTATATAGACTACCTACAAACTACCTCAGCCTCACGGGCTGCCTAATTCTACCTATATCCTCTCACACTATGTCCTATGTTGTATTACCATACCTCCAAGGACTTACGCTAGCTGCTGCTGTTACCTATTGGTAATACCTAATACCTTATTTTATTTATCTGCTATAACTAAACCGGACATGATCATTCTTCATTAAATTGAAATTAGATTTAAATTATGTTAAAATTATATTAAAATTATACTAGAAGTTTATTCTACTCCTTTGGTTTCTCATTCACCTCTAGACCTTCATTCATCGATCCTGGCGTCTGATCGACTCAGCTCCCAGGGCGAGCCGACTTTACGTCTGCGTTTCTACCCCATGTTTCCCTATTGATTTCCTTACTTAATTCATAATCATTTATTGCTATTCGAAGCACTTTCCGCTCGATACCGAAAATTGTCCATTCCTTCTGTGTTGAAGCAACTAATTTGGACTTAATTCTGTCTGCCCTGGACTCTCCGTGGGTCTCCTGTTCTTGGAATTGGAATAGTGTCTGTTTGACCGATTTATACTTTCAAATCATAGCTTGATCTGCGATCCCTATTTGCTTTTCCTTACTTTACGATACTCTGGTAATGTACTAGTCCTATAACGTCTATAGTCTCTGTCATACTTCTTTAGCGAGGTTGCAGGCATATTCATTCATGACCGTGGTCTTTAAACACGTGCCCAGGCTTCCATGTGCCTACTGACAGGCCTAATTATATTACAAGTTAGTGAAAAGCTGATGAGCTGGAAGACTGTAGTTTTTTCCAAAAATTTGATACAATTAATAAGAATCTGTAACGATTCCCTTGATATTAATACAAACATTCCCATCTATTACATGTATAAGCCTATGTAGATATTAGATAAGAGTATACAGATATCAATTAACTGTTACAGTAGCATTTGTTGTATTAGACATTATTAATTGACCGGCGTAGATTGACTGGCAGTTCAGAGATTTTATTTAATTAATGGGGTTAATAATTTGAACGTCATGGATACACTACGGAGTTGTGATCATGCCATTGGCTGAATTCAAAAGGAGTCACGGTTGCCTAACCGCGCATGCGCACTGAAGCTACAGGTGAGGTGTCAAAGAACCGTTACGGACTTCTTCATCCGTCGCTGATGAGAATGGTCGTTGTGTAAACGCTTCTAGTTGCGACGATAAAGCAATAGAGCGTTGTGAAGTTTTAACAGTCGTAAGTCGATACGATTACGACTTGAACTATACTCGGATAGTATAGGAACAGTGTGGTAGTAATAGATTCAGTTTGAGGAATCTTTAATTCGAGCGAAGCCAAACGTCGTCTCGCTACACACAGGAATTCAAATCTTCGAACGTTGTTTGAATTCGTCGTCGGAACTTATTCGAACTGAACGGTGGATTAACCGTACGTTGCGGAGTTAACATTGAAGCTTCAAAGTACTGTCTTTATTCTTCATAACTCCTACGCTTTCTTGAGAATATGTGGAGCTACATCAAATTAATTACAAAGAGAATGGATCAGCTCACCTGGTCAACCGACGCCATCGCCTTCATCCAATAGTGAAGACTGCGCATATCCGTGGTGGAGACATTTCGAAGTGCCTAGAAGTTGCTTCAAATATCTACGTGGGAGGTATTTTAGATTCCCCATAATACTTAAGACTAGATATATTATGCCGGTCTAAGTAAGGTTAAGTTAGAACATTTAGTAATTTCAGTTAATTACCCCTAGACTAGATTAAACGAGACCATATTGTAATATTCGACATATTCATTTAAATTATAATTAATATTCAAACTAGCTGAGTTGACTTGGTTTTATTGGTTGAACTGTAAAATATGACACACATTCAACCAATCACGATTGATAAAGACATTAAAGGTAACACGTGTTCACGATCAGGACACACTCTATTATAGTCTAATAACTATAAGTAGGGGATCGTTACAAATCTGGGTGCCACGTCCGGGATTAGAACAATTAATTTAGATAATTAATTAGGGGATATAAGCCACGGATTAGTGTGATTAGCTCCACAGTAGCGTTAGTAATAGATATTACTGATTCTGGTGCGATTGGAAATTGACTAACGTATTAATTGTATGCGTGACGTAGCTGCAAGTCGAAACGCTGACGCTTATTGGTTATCGTAAGGTCAGGTTAAAAGTGACGTAGCTGCAAGTTGAAACGCTGACGCTTATTGGTTATCGTAGGGTCAGGTTATAAGTAGTACTTATAAGGCCAACTGTTATTGGTGTGAAATAGGTCAGGTCAAGGTAGTTCACGAAAGTTTAAACAGTGTCTATCGAATTTTTATAGCGCGTTCGCCTATAATTAATAACCATTTCAATGGCAGCTGAATTCCAAAAATGGATGAAGATTGCGTCAGATATGGGATACGAAGGAACGGACCTGAGGGAGTTTGTTCGAGTAAAACAAGAAGAATGTAAAGCGGAGAAGTTGAGACAAGACGAGTTAGCGAAAGAGCAAAGGTTAGCGGACCGTGAACGTGAGAAAGAATTAGTAGAACGCGAAGAAAAGAAACGCGTTGAGGACATAGCGAGAGAAGAAAAGAAACGCGTTGAGGACATAGCGAGAGAAGAAAAGAAACGCGTTGAGGACATAGCGAGAGAAGAAAAGAAGCAAGCGCTAGAAAGAGAGGATAGACTTAGAGCCGAAGAGCAAAAGAGGGTCTCCGATGAGAGAGAAGCGAGTTTGAAACAATTAGAGATAGAAAGTACGAAGGAGATCAAACTGAAAGAATTGGAGATAAGAGCGGCTCATGATAAGCAACAGACAGAAAGAGGTGATTTCGTTCAAAATGGTGTAGGTAGAGAATACGCAAGTACAAGCGATCGCTCTAAGAATGTGAAGATGCCAATGTTTCGGGAAGAAAAGGATTGCCTCGACGCCTACCTGCTAAGGTTTGAACGGGCGTGTGTTGTTTACGAGGTACCCGAGAGGTTTTGGGCAATGACACTTGCTAGGTCGCTTGAAGGAAAAGCCCTAGAAGTCTATCAGAGACTCGACGTTGAGCAAGCGCATGATTACGAGAAGTTAAAGCAGGAATTACTTAGAAGGTTCAAGCTCACGGAGGGAGGTTACCGCAAACTGTTCAAATCTGCTCGAAGGCAGGATGATGAGACGGTGGAACAATTCATGCAGCGGGTACAGAGGTACTTAAGACAGTGGTTGTCAATGGCAGGATTCAAGGATGATTATGAAGGTTTGGAATCCTTGATTTTGAAAGACCAGTTCTTTGTCACCTGTGATGATGACATGAGATGTTTTCTTAAGGAAAAAGGAAAAATGAGTTTAGCAGATACGCTAGTGCAGGCTCAAAACTATGTTGAAGCAAAAGAAAGCAGAGAGAAGAAGTGGGTCCCCACTTTTAAGAAGCGGGATAAAGATCTTAGAGATCACATGAGAGAGTCTGATTGCGAAGACGTTGAGAGACACAGTGGTGGTCCGAATAAGAGTAAGACCAGAGAATATAGAAACCCTAAAGAGAGGAACCAATTCAAGAATGATTGGGATTTCAGAGAACATAAGGCAGTGAGTGATAACGTCGATAATAAGAAGCGGGGATGTTACAACTGCGGTTCGTGGCTGCATTACGCAAATAAGTGCGATAAAGCAAGACAAACCGCTAAGGTACACACAATGGCTACGATGCTATGTGTAGAAGAAGAGGAGGAGGAAGAAGAAGAAGAAGAGGAAGAAGAAGAGGAAGAAGGATTAGTAGTTGGTATAGCGTGTTTTAAACATGAGGGCGCTACCCACGTTGATGATGAGATCTTAATTGGAAAAGCCAATATAAGCACAGTTACGGTTAACCAAAGAATTGTGAAATGTCTATATGATACAGGCGCATCATGTGTAGCGATCAGGAAAGGTTTAGAGAAACCTAAACCACACACAGGTCGAAAGGTTATCTGTATACTAGCTAATGGGATTAGGAAGGAATATCCCACGGCCTGGATAGATATCCAAGGAGAGGAATTTGTGGGCCAGGCTGAAGCCCTGGTTATTGAAGATTTAGTTGAGGAATTGATTGTGGGACCGAGCTTATATGAGAAAGCTTGTGTCATAGATAGGTCGGATGTAGAAACCTGGGATGTTGGAACCAACACTGATCCAGATTTTGAAAATAGCTATAAGATGCTGTGTCGAGAGGAAACTCACAAGCTAGTAGGAAATAACCATAAGGTTAACAATAAGAAAAATGTAAAGGTTAACAAACCTGAGCGGAATTCGAGAATACAGAGGAATAAAGAGAAATTAGAAGAACCTGTAGAGGAGATATTTGCAATGAGTGTGGTACAGGAGCACTTAAGAGAAGATTGTAGGTCTGAGAGGAAATTAAGAAATCCTGATACCAGGAGTTGTGCGAATTGTCAGGCAAAGGATAAATTCGACAAACAGATGAGATATAAAGAGAATAAGTGGAATTGGCGAAGGTCAGAGCGATGGAACAGTGATGTGGATAGGGCAGAATCAGTTGCAGCCAGAGTTAGAAGTAGGAATGGAAATGATTGGAGATCAAGAGGGAATGGAGAAGCTCGTGCGTACCGAATGGGTAATGCGCAACAGAGAAAACCATTTAGAAAAGAAAATCAAAGAAGACTGGAGAGATCTTCTGATGGATTTTGGAGAAGGCGTGATAACGATAATTACGCTGATATCAAATGTCGCGTGTGTAGAGATAGAGGCGAAGTGGAAAATTTAAGGAAATTTGGTTGGAAGAGATCCAGTGGATTTGACAGATGGAAAGGAGTTCCAAGATGTCATAGGGATGAGCAGTGGTGGAGGAAACCACATTGGGAGCGATAGCTAAGTACTATAGATATTAAGGCGTTAAGATAATTGCTGTAGTTATGCAAAAATTATAAAGTGAAGTTATAATGTTAAGTAATATACATAGTGTGAATTGAACTGTGTAATGTTAGTTTGTTCGAAGAGTTTATGTTAATGATTAGTTGAGCATAAGACTAGTCATTGTAGAGTTGAGTGATCTACACGAAAAGTAATTTTAGTATATTTAAGGAATTTCTTAAGAGCTATAGATTATTATAAGAAGTTCAACGAGAATGAGAGAGAGAAGGTATTCGGTTGAAGAAAAAGAGTGCCTTGCGATGGTTTAGTAGAATCAGAAATTTAACCGGTAATTATATGACAAAGAATTTACCATGGAGACTGACCACTGCGGTTTACAATACTTAAAGTAAGTAAGTAAGTAAGTATATTCTTTATTAACCAATTGCTAATCGCACTTTGGTGTACAGACATCTTATAAATGCAGTTTAAAAAAGTATAAAGTATCCTGACAATAAACGTTTTTCGCATTAAGTAAATTAGTGTCAATATCCCTTAATAAATCAACAGCACCTTGGTGCACAATCATTATAGTCCCGCATATATCTAAGAAGTCAACCAATGTTGATCAGACCTTATATATCATCCTAGTGATGAAATTTTTACGCATCAAATTATCTGCGGGAGGAATGATACGGTCATGAGCCCGGGGGCGGAGGGAATACTTAGAAGTTTTAATTGGGGGAAGCAAGTCATGTAAAACATGCCCATTATCCACCAGGATCGATGAAAAAAGGCGGGAATCAGCCTTTGTGCATAGTTGCTCAAAAGACAGGGAATCTCTAGGAAGATACTGATAGCGGATCAAGCGACGCATCAAGACTTCAAACCTGTCTTTGTCACGTTGTCCCACGAAACCCCACCAGGCGGGTGAGGCATACAGCATTCTTGCCAAGGTAGTTGCTCGCACAACGTCATAAAGATGTAGACCACGCAGGCCATGGGCGACCAAAGTTCTCAAAGCGTAAAAGGATTGACGGGCCTGACAGCAAAGTCGTTGAACATGATTATTAAATCTTAAGTCATCAGAAATGGTTACTCCCAAAATCACCATACTGGTAACCCTAGCTAGACCTGTGGTGGGTCCAGGGGCAGTAAGGTAACCAAGGCCCACCCTCGGACGGTGAATTATCATTTCACTGGTTTTCTTTTGGTTCAGCTTCAGGTTACAGTCAACAGCCCATCGGGAGATATGGTCCAATTCTAAAGTCACAGAAGCACTATTTGAGGAAGGGATCAAAAGGTAGCAGTCATCTGCATATTTGAGGAGCCTGTTTGCAGGGTTGGCTGCGTTAAGACTGGTTATTGCAGTGATAAAGTTCATAGGTCCAAAGCCCGATCCCTGGACCATACTGGCATTTATTTCAATGTAAGTTGATATTTCACCTAAGAATTTCGTACAATGCTGGCGACCATTAAGGAAAGCAATGATCCAGTTATAGACATTGTCTGGAATTGGCAATTTCGCTAGTATGCTAGCCAGGTGTGTATGCCTGACAGTGTCAAAAGCTTTGGAAAAATCTAATGCTATCAAATGGACGTAATCGTTGGAATTAAGCATCTCTAATGTATTATGGATAATCGAGATAAGGGCAGCCGTGGTGGATCCAGTTGGTCGGAAGGCGTACTGATCAGAATATATGCGGTTTTGCAGGGGGTCAGTCAGGAATGGGTAAAAGAACCTGTGCACAATCTGCTTTTCAAGTATCCGGCATAGAATAGGTGTGATGGATATTGGCCGGAAATCTGCTTCAGAGGAGGGTTTAGGAACTTTGGGGACAGGAGTAATCATGCTTTTTTTCCACTGCGGTGGGACATAAGCGAACTGAATGGACTGATTGAGGAGATAGGTAATCGGCGCTGTTAATCCTATGGCTGCTCCTTTCAGAAACCACGAAACAATCCCGTCAGGGCCTGCTGCCGTATGTCCTATGGTATCCAACACCTTGAATATTGTATATTCCTCAAAGGTCGGTTCAGTTGTGTCAATAGTTGTTAGTTTGTATGGTGGAGAAGAATAATCCTGATCTTTGGAAATGTTTCCGTAGTGTTGGTTGAGAGAGTCGGCGGTAATGCTACTATGTGAAGAAATTTCTTCCCGGTTATCACCTCGCAGTTTGTTCACACAACTCCATAACTCACGAGAGCCCCGCTTGATTTTGTCGAACATTAAAGTGTTTCTACGCGTAATGAGGTTATTTATCCTCTCCGAGAGGGCAGAAGCAGCCTCTGAGCGCCCCTGTTTAAACAGTTTGTTTCTCCTTCTCAGTAGATGTTTGATGACCGGTGTCATGAAGTAAGGATCTTTACTCTTTAATGTAATGCTTTTGACTGGAAAAAATGTATCATAGACTGCTGAAATGAAGGTATAAAATGCGTCAAAAGCGAGTTCTGGGTTTGTGCACTCAGTGATGAAGTCCCATTGAAGGTCCAACAGGTATGCTTGTAGTGATGCAAATTGTCCAGGTGTGCGAAGACGAAATTGGCTGATTTTTCTCCCGGAATCCTGCGTAGTTGAGTCCTTGTTGATAGCTGGAGCAGATACAGCGAGAATGGCGGAGTGCTTAGTTTTGGTGGTAGACTTAACAGCGCTACATGAATGATACAGATGACCAGAGGAGTAAATACGGTCTAGAGGATGACCTTCGTGTGACGGTCCCTCAAACTCTGCTTGTAATCCCATCGATAGAATTTTGGACGTTGGCATCTGGTTGAAATCCCCAGCAAGGATGACGTAAGAGTCCTCTTGCATGCAGTCGATTTCGTCTAGAGTAGCTTCGATGCAGGAGACGAAGAGGTCAGTATTATATAATGGTCTCGGAGGATGGTAGGCTGCTCCAATGTAATATTTTGTCCCGCATATGTCTAATTTGATCCATAACACTTCCAATTCCGTCGGGTATGTTATTTGCGGGCTAAAGATGCTAGTCTGCAGGTGGTTCTTACTGTAAACAGCAACTCCACCACCTCTGCGCGCCACCCGATCGCGACGAAACAGGGTATATCCAGAGATGTTCATCATTGAGTTAGTGTGATGATTCTTCAGCCAACTTTTGACCACTATTGCAACGTCAGGCTCGAAGGAAACGAGATCTGCGGTTAGGTGTTCCAAGGCATGTGGTTTCGCCAGGCTCGTTGGATTTATGAGGTAGATAGAAGGGTGAGATTTCATTCCTGTTGATGGTGACGAGGGAGGTGCAGGAGTCGGAGTAGAAAGCTCGGTGATAATAGGATAAACCACACAGCACGGCGATCGCAATGACCCCCGTGGGCCTCGCAATGCCCTTGGTTGGCTCACTAGTACTGGAATTGGCCGGCTGTTGGCTACATCTTCCTCCGCAACGTCACCTCGCCAGTCAGATGTAGTAGTCTTAGCAATCCGAACACGAACACGGGCTCCACCTCGCACTCCTCGGTAGCGCAGAAGACCACAAGTCGCAATCTGACGCAGTAGGTCATGGTTGGCCGCTTCTCGAGCACCCGGTGAATTCCTCAAGGCCAGGAGCTCCCAGCGGCGCCAACAGGTCAGAGGAGGAATCCCCATGACGTTATCAGCACTCATTCATTCAGCAAACTGTACATATTCCGTTTGCAAATATCCAGAAGAGAACAAGTTCTCAGACATCAAATAAACCTAACTCCAATAGTAGAAAGATCGTTCGTAAATGCTGAGAAATCCTTGTATATTCCAGCGCAATGACTGTTAATTATTATAAAAGATATGGTATAATACCAAAAATGGTGAACTGTTGGCCAACAACGGCGCTCACCTCTCCACAAGTCGAGAAGTCGAAGGTCAAAGGTCACTACATAAATAGCACTCTGACGTCAAGACGTGTGCCTGTAGTAGTGAATGAATGTTAATGTGCGACAAGAAAGAGTTCTCTTACGTCAAAAAGGCTGGGGATTCCCCACAGACGCAACCAGCTCAACGCTTCTGGCGGCAAAATCGCTTCATTTCATTAACAAAATCCGTTAAAACACGACCAATAAGACTTATATTTTCTTAAATTTAGTATTATTCGATTTCCCTAATATAAAATCCAACGGAACAACCAGTTTTGTAGTTGATAAAGTAAACAAGTAATATTAATAATCAAGAAATAACGCATGAAAGCTTAATATAGGCAGCCACAACAAACGGCGCCGTAATACATAACCTGGTAGTATTAGGAATGCAAGGGTAATGAGTTGGTACTTAGCACTGCAGAACTATAAATTCAGAGTCAAATACATAAGAGGTAGTGACAATGTAGTCGCAGACTATCTAAGCAGAGGACAGGAGTAGTTAGTGTGTCAGAACCAGACGTAAATAGATGATAGGTAAATTAGAGTATAGGTAAGATAAATGGTGATTATCAGAGAATATCTATCTCTGGGAGTAATTAAGTGTTGTAAGAGTTATTATAGCGATAGCTATAGTTTTAATGTTAGTTTTATGTTGAACATAGGAATAGATGAGAAGTTTGTTTAATGTAACAAGGTCATAGAATAGAGAATTTATAGTAAATTCTACTTGTTGAGGGGTCTGTTGTAACGATTCCCTTGATATTAATACAAACATTCCCATCTATTACATGTATAAGCCTATGTAGATATTAGATAAGAGTATACAGATATCAATTAACTGTTACAGTAGCATTTGTTGTATTAGACATTATTAATTGACCGGCGTAGATTGACTGGCAGTTCAGAGATTTTATTTAATTAATGGGGTTAATAATTTGAACGTCATGGATACACTACGGAGTTGTGATCATGCCATTGGCTGAATTCAAAAGGAGTCACGGTTGCCTAACCGCGCATGCGCACTGAAGCTACAGGTGAGGTGTCAAAGAACCGTTACGGACTTCTTCATCCGTCGCTGATGAGAATGGTCGTTGTGTAAACGCTTCTAGTTGCGACGATAAAGCAATAGAGCGTTGTGAAGTTTTAACAGTCGTAAGTCGATACGATTACGACTTGAACTATACTCGGATAGTATAGGAACAGTGTGGTAGTAATAGATTCAGTTTGAGGAATCTTTAATTCGAGCGAAGCCAAACGTCGTCTCGCTACACACAGGAATTCAAATCTTCGAACGTTGTTTGAATTCGTCGTCGGAACTTATTCGAACTGAACGGTGGATTAACCGTACGTTGTGGAGTTAACATTGAAGCTTCAAAGTACTGTCTTTATTCTTCATAACTCCTACGCTTTCTTGAGAATATGTGGAGCTACATCAAATTAATTACAAAGAGAATGGATCAGCTCACCTGGTCAACCGACGCCATCGCCTTCATCCAATAGTGAAGACTGCGCATATCCGTGGTGGAGACATTTCGAAGTGCCTAGAAGTTGCTTCAAATATCTACGTGGGAGGTATTTTAGATTCCCCATAATACTTAAGACTAGATATATTATGCCGGTCTAAGTAAGGTTAAGTTAGAACATTTAGTAATTTCAGTTAATTACCCCTAGACTAGATTAAACGAGACCATATTGTAATATTCGACATATTCATTTAAATTATAATTAATATTCAAACTAGCTGAGTTGACTTGGTTTTATTGGTTGAACTGTAAAATATGACACACATTCAACCAATCACGATTGATAAAGACATTAAAGGTAACACGTGTTCACGATCAGGACACACTCTATTATAGTCTAATAACTATAAGTAGGGGATCGTTACAAATCGTCCAGTCTTTTATTTTTCTGACTCGTCTGTAATGTCTTATTTGAATTTTTTAGGCTTCCTCTCGAACTGATATCCAGGCTTCGAACATCTATGCAGTTCTTGTAGAGGATTATCTCAACAGTTTCTTTCCACTGGATTCCAGCAGCAATCCTCCATTTGTTCAGCATGCCAGCATCACACCTCGCAATTTATTACAACCTATTCTAGAGCAGAGCAGGTAATAAATGAAATTGACGATGCTGTAAATAATGGATCTGTAGTGAAAAGCTGATGCCCACCTCTGGGCTCTGGGTTTTCCAATCGTAGCCTCATGTTGTTTCTTGTGTGTACATACATTACCAGCTCCTAGTTCCCCGGGCAAGGACTGCCACGGCCCAACAAGAAACTACTCAGAGGTAGGTATTTTTAAGGCCCAAAAAGGTGTGTTTCCGGTAACAGAGTTTTAAAAACTGGGTAGGTAGATAGGAAAATATTTTTATTTTGGTAAAATATTTTTATGCAGTGATTACCCAAAATTACGCCACTGCCCATTTATGCACAAAGGTACATGCTGCACCAAAGTACGTATTTTCTATGCCAGTATTAAATGCCTATTTGCAGAATGTACCTATAAACTGCTATAGAAAACAATCTTATTTATTTCATATTTGTTGACATCGTTTTTCTTGCAAGGTGAAATGGAAGGGGCAGGGGTGGGGAAGGAATTATGAATTATGTAGATTAAAAAATAAACTTGTAGCAGACAACGGCTGTCTAGGAAATATCCATGGCCAGTAACGTGAGAAAGTGCTGACTTTCGGGTGTGTTATCTCCTCATCCATCATATATGTGTGTAAATTGTTCATGGGAAAGTTTTAGCCCATTGATTGCTCGAATTAACACTGCACATATTCACATAGAAAGAAATTTGGTTTCCTAACGTTGTCTGCTAAGGAGACTACTTGCTACTGAGATTGGTTGCTACGAAGATTGGTTGCTAAGGAGAATGGTTGCTAAGGAGAGTGATTGCTAAGGAGAATGGTTGCTAAGGAGGGCGGTCGCTAAAGAGACTATTTGCTAGAGTGCCATTGCTAAGGTGGGCGGTTGCTTTTAAAAGAGAATGGTTGCTAAGGAGGGAGGTGGCTAAGGAGAGCATGGTGGCTAAGGAAGATGGTTGCTAAGGAAATGAGTTTCTGGAGTGTCATTGCTAAAATAACCGCACTATTTATGCAGAAATAAATAATCATGTAAAATGCCCAAATTACATTTTAGAAACTCTTAATTAGATAAAGTTTTGTTCTTTAATCTTGCACGACGAGGACAGATAAAAATTTCTTCATTGCTAAACACACGTTCAACTGGTGCACTCGTGGCGGGAACAACTAAAACTGTAGCTGCCACTAAGCATAGTCATGGCAACACAGTTGTCTGTTCTGCACAGAAATCCAAGCAGGACAGCTGAATTGTCAGGTGCAGCACATACTACACAACATGTGCTGAGAGCTGTTTGTTGGCTTTGATACCTCAGACATCATCATCATCATCATCAGGATCCATGGGCCGAAGGCCCGTAGGTGTCCAACACTTGCATTGGATCCATGGGCCGAGGCCCTTTAGGAGTCCAATGCTTGCATTGGATTTCATTCGTATTTTTTCTTTACGAACGGAGTATCTGCACCCATCCGTTCGACCTTCGCGCTTCTCCCTTAAAGAGAGTTCCAGGCTTAGGACTGGCTCTGATAGCCACATGTGGTATCAAAGGCGGTGATGCCGCCCACGTTTGCCAGCTTTTTCAGGGTTCCTGCTGAGCCTGTCCACCTCGCGTAGCGCCCTAAGGTGGTACTTCGGCCAAGACCTTCACCACTGATGGCATAGCCTCAGCAGGCACTCCCCTACTGACTGTTGCCACCCCCTCACCACGTTGAGGTGTGAGTTGGACTTTGAGGGGGACCTCAGACATAATTTTAATTAAAAGAATTATGCTTTAAAAAACTGATTTCAAAACGGTGAGTTTCAATGACTTTGAAACTTCCTGCTGGGAAACAGGAAGTTGTCGCATAAGTTGGTATTTAATGCACTCTCTTGTTTAGAAGAATAACCCACTTCAGATGAGTAAGTAAGCAAGCATACAAATCGTATTTAGAGACAAGACAGAATCGTGACTCGGAAACCGAGTCAGCAAGTCAAATTCGAGTCCAAGTCAAATTCGAGTCCAGGGGCTTCAGGTCCAAGTCCGAGTCTGCAAAAAAATTGGTCTCGAGTCCTTGGCCAGACTCAAGTACTACATCCTTGTCGAAACCTGCCATGCTCATCTTTCATGGTCCTCATTGATCTGCGAGAAATTGCATGTCCTCATCAATTTTAAGAACGTGCTCAGCTTGCTTATTGGCAATGTCAAAATGAGATGCACTTTTACAACAGATGCTGCCTTACTGTTCGCAAAGTACTGCATTTTGACCAACCAACCTATCTCTGCTCACCCATTGAACAATTAGATATTGCACTCGATCATTTGATACTGTGACCCTTGATGTGCAACGCACCAGAACAGTGTTGGGCTCTTGTGCATTTTCAGTCACTGTTCCGAGACTTTGGAATACGGTGCCCAAGTCAGTATGCTCTGTCAATTCCTGGATGTCTTTCAGGTCCAAACTTAAAACTCATCTCTTTCAACTTGCATACCATTGTAATCTGGCTTCTGACACCCTGATCATCAGTTTGGTCTGGCTGACTTCTCCAATGGATTATGATTTTTATTGCAACTTTACTCTAAGTGACCATTGACTGATTGAATATTATTATGATAACAGCGCTAGAGAAGTCATTGGATTTTATTAGATTAGGGCTTTGTTATGGCTCTGCAGACCATACATCTGGAGGTCGAGCAGACAAATCATTGTTCAGATAATAATTATTCTTCTTTAATTGATTTCATTCTGTTTTCGACTGCATCACCTATTCGTCAACCTAGCGTACATCGGGCCATGACTGTGGCATCTGAGTTGAGACCAGTTAGGCCTACAAGTTTTTAACTTCCGGTTGCTCAGCGATTGACAAAGAATGCATTTCTTTTATCACAAAGTTTGTAATCAGTCTGGCAAGAGAGTTTTAAACTAGTTGCAATTTTTGCAGATTTCTCTGATTGATACCAATGAGAAATGATTTGCAGTCATTAAGTAGCATGGGAAACCAAAGCATTAGCCAGTTCCAAAATATTTCAACATAGAAGATCGACATATGGTTTGGAAAAGAATGGTGCTTAAACTGTGCAGGTGTTTACCCGGGTATATTAATTCATAGTATTTGTTGAACAGAATGATTTCTTGGATTGCTTATTGCGCCTCTGATTGGTGTGCACTGTGAGAGGCACTTTATAAATCTTTAAATACAATACAATATTACTTATGAGCAAACTGTTGATCTTTTGTTTCAAGCAGTGGAAATTTGCGACTGACATCTGTCCAAATGCCATTACATTTGTCATCATCATTTGGGAAGACTAGTCCTTCCATTTTTCCAGGACTATTCAAGGTTGATCCACAGGTTGTGATGCCTCTAACACCAGTGATGAACAGTGATCTTGGATGGGGAGAGAAAGAGACTTGGCTGTCTGAAGAACTACTGCAGGTGATACACAGAAGAACTCTGTATCCTTGATGTTTAATAATCAGTGCATGCAGTTATACTGGTTATCAAATATTACATGGTACAGTATGAAAACTGTTTCAGTTTCTAAAGTTCTTCTTATTATTATTATTATTAAATAAATTTGTGATGCGCGCAATAACCCACTTCAGATGAGTAAGTAAACAAGAGGTATTGTTGAACTGTAAACTCATCTTTGTTACTTTGATTGCTTTGAAAGGGGTGGTCCTGGATTGAAAGGATTATTTGGCTCAGAGGCTAATAACACAACTACTGCAATCCAGTGACAGAACACCTTATTTACCTCCCAGCTTGTGTTGGTGCTCATTTGCCAGTCACTGGGAAACAGACGCTTTGCTTTTCCCAAAAACGGGACTTTGCTCTGCCATTTCTTAAGCATCATGGTCATGATACCTGTTACCGTATTTTCGCGTATATAACACGCGGGTTAGCGGGTTATACAAAGTTTTACAAACCACGCACCCTAGCTGCGTGGTATATTCGTGGGCGAGTTGTATAAATTAAATTTTACACACCCATCTGCACAAAACCAGTCGTAAGTCGGATTTTCACTTTTGGAGTATAATACACCATTGTAAATAGACCTCCTGTATATAACGACACCAAAATTATCATTTTAACTCAATCCTAACTGAAGTTATAGATAAAAACTACTTGGATGTATGAAAACTGTTTAATGGAGAAAAATGCGTCTAAAGTTGGCCGTCGGAATTTTCTCGATCATCATGAGTTGTCAGTAGATAATCTTGCAGGCAGGGATGGGCAGTATTTTAATTGATGTAATTGAAATTAAGTAATTCGAATTACAATTGTAATTGGTAATTTGTAATTTGTTGCTCTGCATCAATGTCATTTGTAATTGAATTACATTTTTTCATGTAATTTGTAATTTCAAATTACAGTGTCATTTGTAATTTCAAATTACATCCTGAAAATCAAATTACTTTGAAAAGAAAACTAGAGCCAGATCTCGAGACTCCACAACCAAAGGAGTTTTGAAAGCATCTTTTTTTATCCTCATCTTCATCATCATCACTACAGTTACTGTAGGCCTATCTCTGGAATGAATGATAACAACATTGATCTCTTTGAAGTTTGAATGCTTTCACAATATTGGAGCCATTGTCAGAAATGGTGGCAACAATTTTGTCATGTCTCAGACAGAATTCATTATGTATTACATAGATCAGTTGCACTACTCCATCATGCCTGTGTGATCCAACAAAATGTCTACTTGCTAAGGCACAGAGGGTCGCTCAAATGTAGATGCATCGATCCAGTGTCAAGTTACTCCCATGTAACTTCCATGCTTTGTAGACCATACATCTGGAGGTCGAGCAGACAAATCATTGTTCAGATAATAATTATTCTTCTTTAATTGATTTCATTCTGTTTTCGACTGCATCACCTATTCGTCAACCTAGCGTACATCGGGCCATGACTGTGGCATCTGAGTTGAGACCAATTAGGCCTACAAGTTTTTAACTTCCGGTTGCTCAGCGATTGACAAAGAATGCATTTCTTTTATCACAAAGTTTGTAATCAGTGTGTCAGTCTTGCTCTGTGATATTGTTTGTCTCATTTGAAGAAGTGTCTGTTGACACTGTTTTGGTTGATAAGGAAAAAGATGCTTTCAAAACTGAAGGAATGAACTAATTATTAGGCTTCATAGCAACCCAACTGTAAAGATATAATTTATAATTTTTTAATGTTTTAAATTTCTTCATCTGCCCTGGTAGACAGGCTCATTATAGCTTTGCAAGCATGATTGTAAGGTCGAACAGACGCCGGTTATAGGGTACCTTGCTCGAACAGTTGCCACTTCTTTAAGAAAATTAAATAAACAATTTCAAACAGTGCAATATAAATTAACAGTGGAAATAAAGCATGTGCTTCCTGCCTGAATTTCTTGATCCAAATTATGTACGTAATTTGTAATTTGATGTAATTGAAATTACGTAATTTGTAATTTCCAGCAAATTTCAAAAGTAATTTGTAATTTGTAATTCAATTACATTTTCCCAAGTAATTTGTATTTTGTAATTCAATTACGTTTTACTGTGTAATTTGCCCATGGATCCTTGCTTGCAGGAGTGCGTTTAATTTGTCTGTGTCTGACTTCGTTGAATTCAGAAGCTTCGCGATATAGTCCGCCATTATCTTAATTTTTATGCAAATGAATTATTATTTATTTTGATCAGAAAACTCGATCTTGATTCTTTCAAAACAAAGTTGAAAACAATGCGTTGCCTATTATTATTGATTGACATTATTAATACGGTCACTGCGCACGCCAGTTGTACGCGATGTTCATGCGCGTTGGCCTCAACCTGAATTGCCGACCAATCCGATAGCTCCCAATTTCAGTTTCATCACATGATAGCAACCTGATTTAGTTTTTACGCGAGAGACCTATTTTTGAACCATGCTATCGGGTGAGTATGAATAGAATACCGCTATTATCTCGACACCATTGGCTAGACGAAAGATAGCTTTCAAACGATACCAAACATCAAGGTTGCATTGCTAAAAATATAATGGATTAGGGCTGTTGAAATGGCATAATTTCGGTGCGTTTACATGAAATTTAAAACCATGACTTGTACAAAATCATCCAAATAATTACCTTTTTCTCAAACTCTAATGTGTTTTTGTATAAAATATATATTTTTAAATAATAATCTGTAATAATCTAAGAATTGAAAAAATTTGCTTTGATCGAGTTTTTTGCTCGTTTTCTCCAAATGGAATATTCCGACTTACGACTGGTTTTGTGCAGATGGGTCACATATAGGGTCGTTTACGATACGTTGCAATTTAGTTATGGTGTGCATATTTTACGTCAATCAAATGAGCTGTCCAAGCTAATACAAATTTGTCAATGTGTTCAATTTATTATCCATCTAGTTTAACTTGCGGGAATCTTGCAATCTTGATTGATTGATTGCTTGCTTGCTTGAGCCACAGGCTAAATAGTCAAATCTTGCGACGACTAGTTCGATCACTTACAATCATTCAATCGTCGTTGAAACTTGGCAGACAGACTCGCCCTCGCACACACTTCATTCTATCAAAATTTCAGCTCCCCAAAAAGAGGCTAGCTTATAGAATCGGGGACTAAACTTTTCGAATCGGGGAATCCCCTTTTCCGATACGCAGCGTTGTGATTGGCCAGCGTTGTGATTGGCTGCAACAATAATGGGTGCGCTGCCTCGTTAAGCGTGCTATGTTGTAAAATGAACGCGGACTATTTTCAGAGTACACGTTATAGGATACTAGATGGATATAGTAAAAACTTTGTTTTTACTATTGGTTCTTTATATTATAATTATGTTATCACCTTGTCACCTTGTGCCGTCGATTCGCTGAATCCTAGCGACCGTCATAGTCAGCCTTCTCCATGTGTTCCGATCTCTAGTCGCCTCTCTCAGCTCCGAAATGTTCATCATCATCGTCTCGTGTATCTCCTCCATCCATCTCTTTCTTGGTCGTCCTCTTCCTCGTCTTCCCTCCCCACACGCCAGCATCATCTCCTTTTCCATGCCGTCCGCCCGCATCACATGGCCAAAATACATCACTTTTTGTCTCGCCGCTCTTTGTCTCAATGTCATCTCTCCTCTTAAGTGTCCTATCTCTTCCAGTATATGTTCATTTGTTTTCTTCTCAGTCCAGAGGACCCTCAGCATTTTCCTCCAAATCCACATTTCGCATGCTTCGATTTTCTTCTCTAGTGCTTTGGTTTTTGTCCATGCCTCGCACCCGTACAGCACCACTGGTATTATCATTGCTTTAACAATTCTTGTTTTCGTTTCCAGGCTCACCGCTTTATCCTTCCATATCTTTTCCAATCCCTGCATTGCTCCTTTTCCCAGAGTAATTCTTCGGCGTATCTCTCTCTCTCGCATCCCCCCTCCCTATCTATTGTAGCTCCCAGGAAACAGAAGCTCGATACCACCTCAATCTCTTCTCCGTCTACTTCGAAGCTTCTCCAGCTCTCTGTGGTCATAATTTTAGTCTTTTTTATGTTGAAGTACAATCCTGCTTTCTCACTTTCAAGCCTTAGTTTCCTGATGTTGTTTTTCAGTACTTCCTTTTTCCCCGCCAACAGTGTTGTATCATCCGCATACCTTAAGTTGTTGACAACCTTTCCAGCTATCCTCACTCCTTCCGCCTCGTCATCAAATCCTGCCTCTCTCATAATCCTTTCTGCATATAGAATGAACAGGTACGGTGATAGTATACATCCCTGTCTTACTCCCTTCTTTATTTGAAAACTTGCTGTTTCTCCGTGTTCCGTCCTCACCACTGCTATCTGGTCGGAATATAAGTTCCTGAGGAGAGTTATCAGGTGCACAGGTATTCCCATTTCTCTCAAAGTCTTCCACATGAGATCGTGGTTTACACAATCAAATGCCTTGCTGTAGTCTATAAAACATAGGTGGACCTCTTGTCCAAATTCCCTCTGTCTTTCCATTATCCATCTCAGGTTTGCAATATGATCTCTTGTGCCTCTCCCTTTCCTGAAGCCGGCTTTGGTTTTCGGCAGTTAATTATGTTATAGTGCCTACATTATTCATTTAAAAAATAAAATTTTGATTATTCTCATGGTTTCTTGTCAATTATAAAATTATCTATAACTAAATGGAACCAACACCTGAAGAAATTAATGAACTGTTTACTATACAATACAATACAATATGAGACTATAAGTCCAAGGGTTGCCAGTGATGATTCTGTCACTGAATTTGACAGATTTTAGCAAAGTACATTATTTATAACTTTAGGACACTTGACCTTCAAAACTAATTTTCCAATTTTAAACATCTGGACAAGATTTAATGACAAATGACTAGAAGCAGCACACAGCCACACACTTAAACAAGGTTTGGCCTTCTACTTCCTTGAGAATTTCGGATATCATTCCTCGCGTATATTCGCTATAATCTCCCAACCGGAAACACCTTACCTTGTGAAGATACCAGTAAAGAATTAGGAACAAGGTAATTTTTGCTTACAGGTTTTAAATGGTCATTTTTTGCACGAATCTTCACTTTCTTCACAAAAGGAATTTTGATCAAATAGATGATTTTAATTTGCATATATAATAGAATGAGTAAGAAGTTATGTAAGGGAAATTAACATTAACGCTAGCGCACACGTTCGTTTATTACCTCGTAGGTGGATGCACGAAAATGCATGAGTGTTGTAATCAGGTGCATGATATATAATTCAATTTTTACTAAAATCCGTAAAAGTAGCGGGTTATATTTGTCTGCGTGTTATATTCGCGTGCGTGTTATATCCGCGAAAATATGGTATTTGGCCATTACCAACCTGTTTCCAACTTATCTTTATTTTATAAAAGATGGTTGAGAAATATGTCTTTGTGCAGCTTGTTCAATATCTTGAGGCTTACTCATTTTCTTACTCAGGCAGCAGTTGGGGTTCAGAAAGTTCCACTGCACTGAGTCTGTGCTAACTCGTATCCTTGTAGATATTTTTGGAGCTGTTGACTGGGGACATGTAAGACTCCTCGCCCTTTTTGATGTGAGTGCGGTTTTCGACGCTGTTGACCTTGGCATCCTATTGGAGTGCCTTGAAACTCGATGTTGTGGGTCACCCTTTGTCATGGTTGTATCCCTCTTTTTCTGTGGGTGAGCTCAGTGATTTTTGGGACATCGCGATCTGACTGATTCGGGTCACATGTGGTCTTCCACAGGATTCTGTTCTAAGGTCTCAGCTGTATGTCCTCTACACTGCTGATTTAAACCTAGTTCTCTTTTCTTCAGTTGCAGCTCACCAATATGCAGGCATATGTCCATGGCCCAGCTACCAAGGCTATCTCCTTGTTGGAGCAAATGCTTCAGACATCAGAGGCGCATGGTGCCTGGATGTCATCGAACCACCTTTGGCTGAATCCTGGGAAAACCCAGTTCATCTGATTTGGTACTCGTGAGCAGCTCTCCAAAATTGATTTTGCCCTCCCTGGTATCTTTTTCTCCACTTATGTGTGTGATCTTGGACCAGGAACTGACTTTTTCAGAGCATGCGAAGAACGTATGTCGAACATGCTTCTGTCACCTGTTTCAGATTCGCACCTTATGTCGCTCGCTTATGACTCAAGCTGCCACAACTCTGATGCATGCTTTCTGTATCGTATCGTATCTGGATATTTATAAAGCGCCTCTCGTAGTATGAACTATTCAGAGGCGCTCGAGGGTTGATTATGATGATGCCATTTATGCAGGCTTCAGTTCTTGCATCAATCAACTGCAATTTTTTTCATATTTTAAATACTGCTGATCGGTGGCTTACCTAGGTTTGGGCATATATCAAAAAATTTTGGGGAGGAACTGCACTGATTACCCATGCAAAAGTGCGTTGAGTTTAAGATTTTGATGCTTATGTGTTATTGCCTGGCAGGTTGTGCTCCCTCTTACCTCAAGGGTCTTTTCGTTTCAGTATCTTCCTTTCCTTAGTCGCAGATATCTCCACTCTGCAACACATGGCAGTTTAATTATTCCCCCGCCCCAGATTTCGACGGTCCAGCATAGAAGTATTGCTGTGGTTGGCCCATCATCCTGAAACAAGCTGCCTAACAGCTTCTTAGCCTCTGTTTGCCTCTTTTCTGCAAACTCTTGACGACCATTTTGTTCAATCATGGTTTCATTGTGCTAGATCAGAAGCACCTCTGTGAGTCTCTCAAAAAGTTGCAGTATTTAAATTTGCAATTACCATTACCATTATATTACTTAATGATGTTTTCTAACTTTTCACTTTAGAGTTCTAACTTCTGTAGCATCTTTTGAAGGGCACTCTTGTGTATGGTGCTTTCATCTAGTAAACTTTCAAGAAATTTAATTGTTGTTTATTGAGAGATGGTAGCTGATTGGGTAGAATGCTTGCTTTGTAATGTGGACAGTTGAGATGGTTTCTGTATAAGGACCTTCACTTACAACTCAGTGCCACAGACTGATGTTTGGTCATTAGATAGTAGCGCTTAATAAATGCATAATAATGATAACAATTCATATCTTCAATCCAAATGCTGAGCTTGTGTTATCCATCTGGCACAGCATTGCAGAATATATTTACTCTTCCTTGTAATCTGACTTAGATTTTGGTGGAGTTTTGGTTGAACCAGACTGTCGGTTCTGAACAGCATTGTCTCCATACAAATACAGTGAGTAATAATTGAAAAGGTTGTTTGAAAATTAATTTTCAGTGTGACAGTATTTAATATTTGAGTGCCCATTTGCTCCATTGTCCGTATCAGATGAACAAGTTTAAGTGCTAAAAACTGACTTTGAATTTAGTTGAATTTAGTTTTAATGTACGTTAGATCTGTGCTTGCTGATGCTCATTGGTACTCTTGCCTTTTACTATTTTGAAAAATTATAATTTTTAGTATAACTTCTGTCGCTCTGGAGCATCAACCAATGGTGCACCAAAATCAAGCCATAAATCAAATCAATTAGACAGGGAGGCCATTACCTTTGAAAAAGGTAAATCTTAAGTTGAGAATAAAATGCCAGGGAACTCGGTGAACAGTGGCAATATTGCAAGTAATAGAGTGGAAAGTACTTAGGCCAAAAAATAAAGGTGTGTTTCCAGTAACAGTGGTTTAAAAAAATGGGTAGGTAGGTAGGAAAATAATACAATGCTGCATCGTTGGAAAATAATAGACGAATATATCATCATCATATTTCACCTTGCTAACAAACAGTTCAGTGTTCTTTAAACTTATTTGTCAGAAAATTAAATTTTAAAAATGTTTTCTTTATAAATGCTAGAAGTGTAGTTCATTGATATCAGTGCAAACTTGATATGGAACTAGTAGTGTGTTCTTGGTACATCCTCAGTATACAATTTCATATAGATGCTATTTTGAAGTAAACATGGTTGCAGATACAACAACACACCAGTTAAATAAACAGTTAGTATTTAAATTTAGCTTAATTAAAAAACCTTTAAATGTTTTTGCTATTTTATTAAAGAACTATCTGTTTCTCTGTCCTAAGAGGGTTCACTTTTTTCACTGTACTCTCTTATGCTCACTGTGCTCTGTTGTGTTCACTGTGCTCTCCTTCTCACTGTGCCCTTTTCTGATCACTTTGCTCTTTTGTTCTCACTATGCTCTCCTGCTCACTGTGCTCTCCTGTACTCACTGTGCTATCTTCTGCTCACTTGTGCTCTTCTGCTCACTGGGCTGTCTTCTGCTCACTGTGCTCTGTTTTGCTCACTGTGCTGTCCTCTGCTCACTGTGCTCTCTTGTGCTCACTGTGCTGTCTTATACTCACTGTCCTCTCTTCTGCTCACTTGTGCTCTTCTGCTCACTGTGCTCTTCTCTGATCACTATGCTCTTTCTGCTCACTCTGCTCTCTTGTGCTCTCTGGACTCTCTTGTTCTTTATGGGCCCTCTTCTGCTCACTGTGCTTTCTTGTACTCATTGTGCTCTCTTCTGCTCACTCTGCTCTCTTGTGCTCACTTTGCTCTCTGGTGCTCACTGGGCTCTCTTATGCTCTCTTTTGCTCACCGTGCTTTCTTGTACTGTGCTCTCTTCTGTTCACTTTGTGCTCTTCTGCTTGTTGGGCTCTCCTCTGCTCACTGTGCTCTTTTTCTGCTCACTGTGCTCTCCTCTGCTCACTATGCTCTCTAGTGCTCACTATGCTCTCTTGTGCTCACTAGACTCTCTTGTGCTTTATGGGCCCTCTTCTGCTCACTGTGCTTTCTTTTACTCACTGTGTTCTTATGCTCACTGCGCTCTTCTGCTCACTGGGCTCTCTTCTGCTCACTGTGCTCTTTTCTGCTCTCTTGTGCTCTTTTCTGCTCTCTTGTGCTCATTATGCTCTCTTGTGCTTACTGTGCTCTCTTGTGCTCACTGGGCTCTCTTGTGCTCACTGTGCTGCTCTTTTCTGCTCGATGTCCTGCTCTCTTCTGCTCAATGACATGTGCTAATCTCTTCTGCTCACTGTGGTCTCTTGCTCACTGTGCTCATTTGTGCTCACTGTGCTCTTTTTTACTGACTGTGCTCTTTTCTGCTCACTGGGCTCTCTTCTGCTCACTGCTCTTTTCTGTTCACTGTGCCCTCTTCTGCTCACTGTGCTGTCTTGTGTCTACTGTCTAGATTATAACATGGAGTTTCTTTATATAGCACTATTATACAAATTCCTGCCTTTCTGGTTTGTAAGGTTTCCTTTATCTAGTTTCAATGTCCACTTTAAAATGTTGTAAGTAGACATCAAAATTTCAGTCTTTGTATTGCTTATCCTGCACTATAAAATTGATGTGCTATAATTTTGAGTGGCAAGACTTTTACCTTGTGAAGGTGCCAGGTAAAGAAGTAGGAACAAGGCCACTTTGCGGTGGACTGAAATATTATTATGCATTTCAAACTTTAATCAAACAGGTCCGATTTTTGCTAGAACCTTCAATTTCTTTACAAAAGAAAATTTTATCAAATAGGTTATTTTAATATGCGCATTATAGAAACAATTATTGCCATACCCAGCAAGAAATTATTTATTGTCAAGGTGATAACATTCGTTAGCATCCACGGTTCGTCATTTAACTCGATCAAAATTTTTCCATCACCCGAAAATAAGTCACTGCAGATTTTAAAAATTGTCCAAAATTTTACGACATATACACGAGTTTATACGGTAAATGCACATCAAAAATAATTCGGGTCGCGCCTAAAAAATGACTCGGTCGCGTTACCGGAAACACAACATTATTTTTTGGGGGCCTTAAGTATATACAATTGTGACACCCATTTTTTATACACTACACCTGTCACACCGATTTCCACCTCTCTACAATTGAGACACCCATTTCCACCTATTTAAACTACAACTGAGATACCCATTTCAAACAAATAAACTGGCAAAGTGACATATAAGCACGCCCTAGCGCCAGCTCCTCCTTAACATCGACACGACACCGCAGCCAACGGAGCGGCTGAGACGGGTATGTTCAGGGACGGTGCCGCAACGCATGATGCTATCCCAGATCGAAATGCAGCCGCAGCTGTGCTGCGGCTCTCCAGTGTGCAAGCTGAGAACGACGCACCGATATGCCCAAGTTTAGTATGAAAATCATCATTACATGAACCTTCACAACCTAAAAGTTGCAATTTTACCATACACATCGCCATTCCTCATGTCTTACAGTCTTAGCAATCTAACAGTTGCAAGTTTGGTATGCAAACCATGAAAACTCAATCTAAAATGCTTGTGTGCTCTATGCATGCTCATTCTATCTACAATTGTAACCTAAAAATTTACCGTACATGTCATGCATCTTTTCAAACTAAAAGTCTTAAGTTCAGTGTACAAGCCATCATTTCACGCGTCTTCACAGCCTAAAGGCATAAGTCCCATGCGTCTTAGCAATCTAAAAGTTGAATTTTAGCGTAAACACTGCCATATGTAGTCTTAGCAATCTAAAAGGTATTATTTTATGGTAGGAACCTCCACCGTATCTTTTCAGCCGAGACAGTCATAGGTGTACTATACAGGCTTTCATTACAGTTATTATTGTTATTGCATCCTGAAACTTACAAATTCACTGTGCAATCCTTCACAAAATCGATCCATACAGGCTACAGTCTTAATTAAGTTTACCATGCTAACCTTCATTTCAAGCGTCTTCACAATCTAAAAGTCGCAAGTTTCTCACATCCGTGTGTCTGCAACCTAGAAAACCGTTAAGCTTGCTATGTCGCACACCATCTTTTCAAGCTAGAAACCTTCCTACCAACCAACTTTGCAGCCTTAACAATCAAAAATGTTACCATGCAAACCATATTGCCAGTCTAAGTAGTCGTAATTGTTGTATACGCGTCTCCATCTCATACATCTTTGCAGCCTATGCGACCGTATTTTTAACGGAACAAAACCTTAATATCGAGTCTTTGCAAGCCAACGGTCATAAGTCCACTCAACACAACCCTCTATACAGCGCTGAAAAACCATAAGTCTGCTAAGTAAGCTCTCAACATGGCTCTCCATGCTGTCTAGAAAATCACAAATCTGTTAACCCTTTAGCTGCCGAGCGGTCATAGGGCTAGCAATGCCCCATGTGCCGACAGCTAACATGCGGATGTAAAAGTTTTGTTATTGTTGCCATCGTAGTTTCTGTGCAACATTCACTGTTGCAATTATTATAATTCGTAATGGTGTGAATAAAATGATCATGTTTATGTGAGCATTGCTGTTCTTGCTCATTTATTTTTAATAGATACTGAATACCTAGTATGCTAGAAAGATCGGGTACTTTGAACTGAATGTTCAGAGCAACTGCTGCAGACTGGGTCACTATTTCATTCGGATGATATTTCCAGCACTTTATTTTAGCATGATACGCATCAAAGCAATCATCAGTGCAAAGAGCAGGTTTTGATGCAGTAGAAACGGCTTTCACTTCACTTGCCTTTCTTGCAGGGGCCCGGGACCCATGGCGCAAATGCTCACACAAGTTTTGACTCTGTGACACCGAGGCAGGAGCAATGAGCATGCTCGCGTAACTTTTTGCAATGACTAATACTATAACAAAATAATACAGTGATATATGTGACCTCTGGCAAAAGGAGGCTGTTGTCCAAAACAAGTTTTTTATATTTTGGGCTAAAAATGCTAAGTAATAATTTCTGTTTAAAATTTTGAAAAAATTATTATTATATCTTCATGGATTCCATAGATATGAATTTTATAACGTTTTCCTACTCAGAAGTACAATTTCAAGAAAAACGCCTGCAAAGTTTCTAATCTTAATACAAACAAAACTCCTTAGCAACGCATATTTGTTGACAACTTTTACGACTTTAATTTGTAATAAGCATCATCTGAAATCTAGTTCGCGGCTTCGACCTATTTACTAGATTTCTGAGCAGCTAGATAATGTATTTTTAAATTAATGGGTGACATTTAATGTGTAGCAAAGAGGCACCATAATTTTACAACATGAATTATAAAATCATGCTGTAAATCGGCATGAAATATGAATAATTATTTCTAAAATTAAATTAATGATGTTGAAACTGAAATTTATCTTAATCTAACATTGCATTACACTAATTGATTTGCTTAATCAGTGTCTCCCTGTACGGCTCTTCCACGACCTTGACCACGGCCTTGACCTCGTTCGCGGCTTCGACCTTTTCCACGGCAACTCATATGGCTTTTTTGTTGACCTGCTCCTGTACTTCTTCATCTGACAAACTTGCTGATGACGAGGTCTCAATGTTTGGATATTAATTCTATCTGCAAGTTTTTTTCTGTCCGCGAACTTGTCCATGACTGCACTCTCGGCTTCCAGTTTGGGCTTCCTGAGATTTGACTTGCTGCAGTGCTGTTTTCTCGACAAGAACATCTTGGTGGAGCTGTACTGTTGTATTCTCTTCTGGACGAGGGGAGACTAAATCAAATGTTTCATCTGTACAAAATTCTCGTATCTGGTCATACAAGTACTGCTTCCTCTTTTGATCCATACCAACAGGAGTGATTACCTCAGGCATTCCTGTCGGGACCAGCCGTCCAAGGTTCTTAGCTACTAGAGGACTGTCAGCAAATTCTTTGCAGGGTATTGTTCCAGATGCAGCAGCATCAACCGAAAAGTGATGGAATTTCTTAATTCCCTGCAGCTTAGCAAAGAAATGAGAAAGGAATGACACCCAGTCATACATTGGAACAAAGACTCCTCCATCTTCCGATCCAACCAGTTGAGCTATGTTGACTCCAGTTACTGTTGATGACTTCACGCAGTTGACTATGTCATGCAAACATGATAAAAATCGGTTCGGAAAGTTTGCTTGAAGAGTCCAAAGCACCAGTCTGGTGCGAACTTGGTGTGTCCTACCAGCAAGAATGAGATTGTGATGGAGGTGTGGAGACCAGCAAAGATCCGCCAGCATAAATACCACAACATGGCCGAATTTTTGTTCTGACCAGAACAGTTATCCGCATTTAAAATTACGGTCTTCTCACCCAATCCATAATTTTGGAAAAAGTGATGGATTAAACTTATGACAACATTTGCTCCTTTCCCACATGAAACAGCTTCATCAATCAAGTAGTTTACTTGTTTTGGAAGACCTTCTGCCATTATTCCAAAAATACGACATTTTCTTGGCATCCTGAAAAAGATCGGGCCAGGCTGAATTGGATTGGATGGATAATGGATTTGTTGAGTGAAATTGAAACTATAATGAAATTCGATCGGTTGAGAGTTTTCCTAATTTTCTCCCAGTCCTTCGAAGGCAAAGGCTTGAACAGCATTCTTTGCCACATCACAATGACTTCTGTAGAGATGCCGCTCCTGTGTCGCTCACATCAAATGTTCCTCTTGTCTTTTCAGCACTGCCGATTTCTCCTCTCCTTCCAAGTTTATACTTCTAAAAAAGAAAGAAATGAATAAAAACATTTCATTGAAATTTAAAATGACAGTTTTTATTTCAGCAAATAATTATTGTGATCTGAATGACAGTCTTTTACTGGAATACCAGTATACAGATTATTAAATTTTTTTTAGACAGTTAAACTAAATTTGAATGATTTTTTAGTCTCACCAACCAATACATTATTAATTCACGCAACAGTGAATCCCTGCTATTAAGCCGTAGTGCTGTGTATCCACTATTACATTTCATACCACACTCTCAGAGCATACAATTTCAAGTTGTCTTCCATAATGGGATGCAAGTTCAACATGGCCAATCAATACGCAATAGTACTAGTGATAATCATTTCATTTTAAATCCTTCAAGTAGCAAATTTCTGAAACATTATTTCCTTTGGTTTCAGCCTTGAAGAACTCGAGGCCAGGCCATGGCCTTGAGGGCCAATTTTCAAGTCTTTGGCCTTAACCTTGCGAGTCAAGTTCTGACCTCGACTTCAAGACTCTATATATCTAGTCTGAACTTCTTAAAGAAAAGTTTTTAATTATTACCTGATGATCCTGGTATTATTTTTGTGACATTCCCAACAAACATCAGATCTTGTTTTGCCAATGACGACAAAAGGCAGCAATTGGTTCCACAATTTTCTAAAAGTGGAACAGCCAACAACGTGAAATCCAATTTCAGCAGAATCTTTGTACCGCCTCCAAATCGACGATTTTGTTTCGGAGCTTGGAAGAATTTGTATATCAAATCGCTTGTAGCCAGGAATTCGCCCAGGGAATGTCAGCACAAATTTTGTCACGGCTCGAATGTCAGCCAGAGTTAATGCTGTTTTTTGCCTGCCCCTAAAAGTAATAAATCACATGGATGAATGTGCTGTGATAAGTTTAGATTAAAAACTGAACTCCATTCTATAAAGTATTACCTGACATGTTTAATTCAATAAATCACACATCATCATCATTGTTGATTTAACATCAAAGTAATTATAATTATAATAAAAAAACATGAACGAAAAGGAGTTTACTGGGCTTGATAGGAGAATGGAGTCAATATCCAGAACAGAGAAGTGACAATGCAGATATTTTTTAAATTTGACTAATTATAATTTCTTTTTAAATTACCTGGAAGTTGTTTTTTTCTTGGCATAAGGATATGCGGCAAGTACCATTTCTTCACAGACGTGAGTTTCTTTTTGGACATCACCATGATGTAGAGAAACGTGTCCCAGCAGATGCGAAAATGTTCATAGTAGAACCATCATATCCTGGTGTGTTTGCAAGCGCTCTGTTGTCCTGGTTTTTTTTGCTTTTGATCATGTTTGAAGAATTGTTAACAGATGAACAAATGATTCCCAGAAGAAGCAGGTCTTTTTCAGAGGACGTCATCTCAATCACACTCAACTGAATGTTGTCGATTTCTTCCTTGCTGAATTGTTTGATGCAGCGTTTGCCATCAAACAATTAGCCTTGAACAACCACATTTGCTAGAAATTTAAGGAGCATCAACCATGTCTATATCAAGCTTTTCTGAAGCAGTTCTTATTATAATGCTTTAAATTTCACTAGTCTCATCAACTACACCGTCATTTTCAAAGATTGCCTCATCATATTCGGTCTCTGCCTCACTACCGTTATGGGCAATCATAGCCTCATTTTCATTAGATGATCTGGTTCCGGATGGTGATCCGGTTGTCGAATTAGTCAGATTAGGAATGTAATTGTTGTCTGTGTCGAATCCTTCACTTTCACTTTCAGAATCGTCGGCGGCATTAAAATAATCGTCTATTAGCTGTGCTAGATTTTCATTTTTAACCCTTTCCCGCCGGAAGGTAGTGAATGGTACAAACGGCATCTGACTGGAAGGTACCGAATGGTACTGGGCGGGTCTCATCATTTGTAGCGTCGTATTCATTCATTACGAAGTTTTATATAGCGCCCCTTCAAGGTTACTACTCAGGAGCGCTCCCGACCACAGCACGGCTGAAAAGGACAGTTTTGAGGCAAGTATAGAAAGATTCAGAGTGGATTCTGGGATGCAAGCGCAGCATCAAAGGAAGCCCATTCCAGAGGAAAGTACCATCATATCATTTCATGGTCGATATAAATTTATCAATACTTATTAGCTTTGGATCGTACATATAATTTCGAGCCACATGACATGTTGGGGTCCCAGAAAACACCCCAATATATTAAAAACAGCCAATCAAAACGGGCATTTTTATCACACAACGTCTAGCTATATATGGACTTTTGTTTACTAGCCCATTAAATTCACCGATTTGTGGATGAATGGTTATCTGCACAAGAAAATACGAATACTTATGATGAAAGAAATTTGTCGATTGGATCGTATTAGATGAATAATTAGGCATTCATACACAGGTAGATGATGATCGCACCCATGCGTCCTTGCTTAGCGTGTCTCAGCTACGCTTGCGTACTCAGTGTGGGTCTGAAATTCGGTCTGAATCGGATACTAAAACATTTGTTACTACTTCATTTATTGAGATATATTGAAAATTTCCTTTTTATTCTGTCTGCCAACAATTTCTGCATAGTTTTTATGCTCAAGTGACATATGTTGTCGCTGAAAATGTTGCTTAGACTGCGTTGAACATAAACAATATTCGAATTTTGGGAAATACAGTTTCGGGTAACTTTGGGTACCTCAAAAAATATTTTTTCCAAAACCTGGACGGAGGGATTGAAAGAGAAGGTAAAATTGTAAGGAATGATGTTTACCTTATGTCTATGTGTCAACTACTCACTAAGAAGTTTAAGATACAATAAGTTAAAATATTTTTACTTTTACGCTGTTTTATGCAATTTTCCTGAGTTTTTGAGACTATGGTATAAATACTACAAAAAATTGTATCTCCTTTCAGTTTTCAAAATATTTGAAAGATTTTTGTTTCATACTATCTGGAAACAATTTCTGCAAATTGTTTGTGCTCACAAAGGGGGGGGGCGGATAGCGCATTGGATAACACACTGGCATAGAGAGCTAGAGGTACCGAGTTTGAGTCCATAGGGCGGACATGCTTTGTAGGCTGCTATTAGCGCCGTGTATTGCAGGCTGTCTGTTCTGTTAGTAGTTAAGATTTATGTCTTCTGTCATTTGTGTTCTTGTGAATTGTTTCAATTGCGTAACATGTAAATGTACAGCGCAGTGCGTTTGTCAGGCGCTTCAATAAAGAAAAGATTATTATATTATTATTATTATTATAAAATATGTTGTGACTGAAAATTTTGTTGTAGACTGTCTTGAACATGAAAATATATCAGATTTTGGGATGGGTTCGGTTTGAGGTAACTTTGGGTACCTCAGAAAATATTTGTTCAAAACCTGGATGGAGGGATGGAAAGAAGAGAAAAATCCTAAAGAATGGTGTTTACCCTATATCTATATGTTAAAAACTGATGGAGATATAGCAATTTAAATTTTTTTTTTCTTTGGCTGTTTTGACAAAAATGTGTGGTCATCATGGGGTAGGTTGAAAAAATTTTAAATGCAGCACAAGGTGTAACAAAGTCATATTATTTTTTCTCGTTTTTTCCGTTTTTTATTTTTTTTTAAACGAGGTTTTTTATTTCGTTTTTACTGTTTTTTACAACTATGCTAAAAAGGATATAGCCAGGGATGGTGTGTGCTGTGCTAATAATGTAGTGAAAGATTTTGTGGCCATGTGGGTAAGGTGACTGCTAAGCTAACTGAATTATAATTAGTCTTAAATCCACATTTAATGACTAACGTACAGCCCGTTGGACAACTGTTTCGTTGTTCGGTTATGGAGTGACAGATCGGTAGATGTTCACTCAGAATTAACTGGGCTGTGTCTTACCAAACTTTTGACAACTCTACTCAGATATATGCTGCATTCATAATTTAGATAAGATATGCATCTCCTTATTATTATTGTATATTCATTTAATAAATTTTCCGCTGTCAAACTGCGGCAGGTTACAATCATAGATGATAAGTGAGTCCATTAGTCAATAAGCAAACAGCTGTCGAGCTCAACAATTCCAAGACTATTAGACATGCATAGGCTACTAAATAGCAGATTTTCGAGAGAACACTTGAAAGTTTGATAGACTGTCCAAGTGATCAAATAACACCAAGACAATTAGACTTACACAGTCTCCTGTATACATGTTGCTTTTTTCTGAAATTTTAATTACAATTAGTCTACTCTTGAGCATTATGGTAGTGGTGCTGTAGGACAACAGAAATTATATCCCTCTTGTGCTATTAAGGAAATTGGTGCAAATAATTTGAGAGTCTTTGACAAGATGTCCAGTTTATGCTGGTTCCATCTCATGACCCTTCCAGTTAACATTAGTTTATATAATGAACTCCGTTGCAATCAGTTTTTGGTGTGTGAGCTGTCTTGATCGTCAATAATAAATGAATATAGTAATTCTAAAAGTAGTTACATTATTGTAGATTAGATCTTCAGAAGTTGAAAGACAATACAAAGTAGCAGTTAAGGAACTGGAATAAGATGCCATACAATATTTAGTAGTCTGTGGTGTGAGCAGCGAACAAGATAGGTCAGCAGACTTGAGTATAACTCCTTGTAAATTTTATGAACTGACAAACACGGCAAACAACTGATCTTTTCAAATTTCTCATGAGCAACTCCGCTTCACTTGCTGCTTAAAGACAGCCTTATTTTCTCTGGGTCTCTCGAACTGGGACCTCCTCTGATTGGTGTAGCACTGTGAGTGGCACTGTATAAATTTACAAATACAATACTTGTGGGTAGGGCTAGATCATGTTAGTTTCCTTTAGATATCTGCATTTCATGTTTAATTGTTTATGTTTGTTTTGAGGTTACATCATTTAGTGTGGAACATATACGTTTGGTTCGAGTGATGGTGAAACATCTTCACTTTTTTGTAAACACTTTTCGCCATCCAATTCAGTCAACCTATAGAACACCACTGGTTGCCAGACGGGATGAATTCAAGGGGTTAGTCAATTTCTTATGATAATCTTTTCCACCTTTTAACATTTTAAAATCTGAGTCTGTTCTTAAATAGCTATCTATGCTGTGTAAAGTGTGTATCCTGTGTGACTGATAGAATTTATCTCTAATTTACCACGCAGATTTATTCATGATTTATAGCAATGTGATGAACATTGAACTTATTTGCATTGGATGAACACTGATTCCGCCAACTTGCAGCTTTTGGCTTTAGCAAGCACACCTGTAGATGCTGCAAGTTTGTGCTTGTGGTGAGCGTGGAAAGTGTCTGATGTTGAAATTTTACACCTGTGGTATGCAAAGGGTTAAAGTGTTTAGTGCAACTGAACAATATCAACATGATCTATTGATAGAGGAAAGGCATGCCCCTCAGTATGCCTCGACCCTAGTGCAGCCTTTGACACTGTCAATGTAATGTAATGTAACAAGACATTTATATAGCGCCACTTAAGAGTCTCACAGAAGCGCTCAACACGTGGCCATCAAACAGCTGAAAAAGTGTGTCTTTAAGAGTCGAGAGAAAACCATGTAACCACATGCAGCATTAGTGGCACGCACAGATGGCGGAAGAGTAGTCCAGATCCGTGGTGCCGCAATCGAGAAGTCCCGACGAGCATGTGTGGTGGTTCGAAAGCGAAGGTACAATCAAGTCATTTCGCGAGGCAGACCGGAGAGCCCGCCGACCAGTTTGAGTGCCAACTGGAAGGCACAGTTCAGCAATGTAGTCCGGAGCAGTGCCAGTCGTAGCCTTCCAAACCAGCGTAGCGATCTTGAAATTAACACGATCAGCAACTGGAAGCCAGTGTAGCTCACGCCGCATGTAGTCGGATATGTGTGAATATTTCGGCAGGTCAGCCAGAAGTCTGGCTGCTGCATTCTGAACAAGCTGAAGTTGACGAATGCGGAACTCAGGGAGGCCCAGGAGGACTCCATTACAGTAGTCAAGACGTGTGAGAACAAATGAGTGTATTAGTACAGCCGCAGCGTTCAGCGAGAGCGTCCTCCGTATAACTCGGATCTGTCTGAGCTCGTAGTAACTTGTCCTTGAGATATGTGTCACATGATCAGCCATCGTAAGCCACCATCAAGAAGCACCCCAAGATCCCTCACCACATCACAGGTCTGTCCACCAAGGGATATTGATGCAAGGGCATCAATCCTACAACCATCAGCTACTGTTATCTAGACTCAGTAGAAAGTGTTGGTGTCTTCAATTGGTCTCAGCAAGTTGGTATTGGTACTGCACGGTCTGATTCTTCTTTCTGCACTGTTAGTGGCCCACAGGGATTTGTTCACCAATCAGCTGCATAGTTAATCACTTTGGAGTCTAGTTACAGCAGTATGCCGACGATACTCAGCTTTACGTTGCTCAACGGATCAGCCTGGCAAAGCAGTACCTGAAGAGTGCCTTTCTTCAGTGTATGGTTGATTCTGCTTCAACAGTGTTGCTATAAACTTTTATGAGTCTGAGACAATCATTTTTGGCCCATGCCAATGACTGTGCTCTTTCCCTTCTCATTCCAGTGTTGACCTTGATGTTACTGTTGTTCCACTATCAAAAACTGTCAGAACAGTGACTCTGGACAGTAATCTCACATTTCAGTCCCACATAACAAACCTTTGCATATCAATTTTAAAGTAATAACGATAAACTGTTTTTATTTAAATTTAATGACTTTCAAGAAACAATGTCTAAATCAGCAAATGTAAAGAGTGGTGTTTAGAACTCTTCTTTAGCGATTCTATGGGCCAGATGGCTCAGTGCGAGTTATGTAAATCGCAGCTGAAAACTGCCAGCGGTTCAGCATATTCATCTCTGGTCCAAGCATAGGATAAACCTGCTCAAACACAAGGATGTAGGTGACCCTTGTTGTTCTGACAAAGCCTCCCTAGTCCAAGCACAAGCACAGACTGTGATGGCTCCCATGTGGCATCTACTTCAGTAAGTTCTGGTTCTGCCAAATTGGGTTACAGAGTAACAAGTGTAACGATGAAAAAAAATGCCAGCACACTTGCAGCAACCATCACCAGGATGACTGCGTGTGATGGGCTGGGCTGCCTTAGAGTTTTGCTACATCAGGAAATGTGCATGCTGCAGGACATTGATAGACAGTGGATTTCCTCATCTTCCTAAATCTGCAAACTCTATCAAGAAACTAGTGCTATACCATGGAGATAAAGTTAGATCCTTTGACCTTTGTGATGTCGGACATTGCAAGCCATAAGCAGGACCCAGGGCAGGGCCTACAGCTGCGATGTAGACGATTTAAAGTGAGTCAGTGACATTTGACAATTCTTCTTATATGCAATTCTTTTTTCAGACAGAACGCTCCGGAACAACGTTTCGAGAACTTTTTTCAGCCATTAAAAATAATTTAGTTCACTTACATTTTTAATACAAAATTATTTAGTTACTTTAACCTAATTTCAGTGTTTTCAGTGTTTATTGATATTTAATATATTTTAAAATAAGGGGCTCAGGTTTTGCCATTTGGAATCCTTCCAATGACTTTCATAAGGCCAACAAAAATAAAGGTGTGTTTCCGGTAACAGAGGTTAAAAAATTGGGTAGGTAGGTAGGAAAATATTTTTTTTAAATATTGTATATATGCAATGCTGTAATAAAAAGGCAGTTTGACAGCACAAAAACTGCATGCTGTACAGTAGGAAAGTTGATAAAGTTTAGGAGTTGGTGTTGTAATACTGACTAATGGAATTAATCAGTTAATCTCTAAAAATTAGCTTCAATTAATCGATTAAATTCGATTAGTTTGGTATCTGTTATGTAAAGCGTGAAAAACCTGTCAAACATGTAGTGCTCAACTGACTCAGTTACTACTTTCTTTCTACAAAAACTCCAATCATTCTACAAATCCACATGCTCAAAGTAAAACGTCAGCGATGTTTTTGAACAACAGAAAGCGAATTGCTTATTGCAATGAAGACAGTTAATTTTGTCCATCTTTGACTTTTCCATTAGCATTAGCATTTACCTTAAATGCAAATGATTTCTTAATTTTCAATGCAAATGTTTCACATTATCATTGTTCGTTATATTGTTTACTCTGGAAATGGGCCACTCGATATCATGAAATAATTTTAAAATATTAATCGAACAAGCCGAAATTAATCGATTAAAATTTTGAGCAGAGGAGCGCCACATTGTAACATTGTAGCAGTCAACCATGCAAGTGTGTGGTGGATCCCGAGTTTAACAACATCATACGTTGATGTCGGCAGAAATTATTTTGAACAGTTCTCACGGTTTGTGTGTGGTCTGAGGGACACCAGCATAATCCAAGAAGGGCGAGTGGATAGGCAAGCCACCCCTCCACGCCTATAGACTCTGGCTGGGAGTCCTAAGGCTAAATCCGCTGACAGTGGAGGGGGGTTGGCTAAACAGCGCCCTTCAGACCAGACCCGTTCATGAGGGCTGCAGAATGTTGCACCCCTCTGGAAATGTGTCCCGCACGCAAGCTATCCTGCATCCGGCATTGGCCGGTGACAGCTGTCAATCAATGTAGCACCCATAGCCTATTACGAGAATCAATACCAAATTTGGAGGCTGTTTTCCTGTAGATGTTGCTGATACATTGAATACAGTGATGGGATTTGGCAAGTAGCGCCTTGCAAGTTACCGTGAGAAAATTAATTCCTCTGCCTGCGATGTATTACCTCCCCCACCCCTTCAACCATCCAACGCTTGTTAATACTGACCAATTTAGGGCTGGAGCTTCTTTTCACATTTTGTAAATGTGAACCTCCTACCCTCTATTTTTGTTCACATAATTATATAAAGAAAAAATTCAGGCCAAATATTTACTCCATTGGTGAATATTGACTGGTAGCTCAATGTCACTGAAGTTTTACAGGTTCCAAATTGTAAGGATCTGCAACTCAGCATATGGCAATCACAAGCTTGAACCACAATGTATCCATTTGAGTACAACAGTTTGTAAAACTGTAGTTGGTCATCTAAATAAATAAACCAGTAAAATAATCACACATTAGTTACATGACATTCCCACAAAATTAATTTCTGTCATGACTCGTGATCATTATTTTGCTGACATCATCAAGTCTTGCTGCAAATTTCTTTCCCCCTTTCTGACAGAGGCTGACTCTCAGTGACTCATACTGCTTACATCAGCACCTATTGGCTTGTATGGACGAGTGTAGGACATTATCCCCCGGACATTATCCCCCGGACATTATCCCCCGGACATTATCCCCCCGGACATTATCCCCCCAGGGTAGGACATTATCCCCCCAGTCTAAGATATAATCGTATAATATTCTTGCCGAAATATGTATATGTATATGTGTATATATTTTTGTATATGTATGTGTAAGTATACATACAAATGCATATATATATAAGTATATACATATTTACATATGTATATATATATATGGATATATATATATATTTGCATGCATATATACTTATATATATATATATATGTATATATGTGTATGTAATACTATGTATCTATATGTATATGTATGTATGTAAGGTATATGTATATAGATAAATGTGTATATGTACATATATGTATATATGAATATATATATGTACTTATGTATATATATGTGTATATATATATATCCATATATATCTATATATATATAGGATAACATATGTACATGTATATATAAATACATATTACATATATATACAAACATACGTATAAATATGTACATATACATATATTTACACAGAAGGGGGGATAATGTCGGGGGGGGATAATGTCCCCAAAATCGGGGGGGATAATGTCGATAATGTCCGGGGGATAATATCCGTTCCCCGTATGGACATTGGACAAGTTCAGGCACGTTGCTGAGAGACTGCTGAATGCATCATCAGATGCATAGACTATGTAAACCAGAAACTGCTCAAACACATAACATAATACATTTTTGTTAATTTTGGCAAAGTTATTAAATATTAAATATGGCGGCAGCACTGCCTATCCAACACTGGCCGGATTGCTGGTGCCTGCGTCCTCCTAGAACAGAAGCTAGGTAAGGAGCTGCTATCACTAGCATGCAGGCATCATGTAATGGAGCTGATCATTGGTGCAGTGTTTAAAGTCTGTCTGGGATCCACATCATCACCGGAAGTTCCACTCTTTAAGCGATTTCAAGGTCATTGGCAGTTCATTGATCAGCAGAAATATGAAACAGGATTGACAAATAACACAGTATCAAGATCACTGCAAGACATCAAAGATGGTGTTGTTGAGTTTGCAAACAGCTATCTTGAAAACAGTCAGCCAAGAGATGACTACATAGAATTCACTGAACTTGTTATTATCTTTATTGGTTCCATCCCACAGAGAGAGGATTTAGGGCACCTGGAGCCATGCATCATGCACGCTGGCTCTCAAAGGTAATTTGCTCTTTGAAGGTGTGGATGTTTAGGGGCCAGTTCCACTTAACTCAAAAAGAAGAGAAGGGACTACAGGATGTTTGTGTCTTTGCTGCACGTGTGTACTTGAAAGATTTCAGCTCCATTGGCAGCCAGTGCTCCTTACAATGACCTTCATCTTCTGAAATCACTTCTTGAATACTCGGCAATCAACACGACAATATCCAAGGCAGCATATCTCAAATTTTCAAAACACTTATGGTATTTGTCGCCAGAATTGGTTGCTTTAGCTTTCTTCGACAACCATGTAAGTTCTGCTACAAAGAGGCTAATGATTACAGCGATGCAAAATGATGATGACACTGAACAGGGTCACACTAAACGAATCAGTGTCGACCTGGACACATTCATTGAAAAAAATCTTGAGTACTTTATATCTGCGAATTCACGTACTCTGTTTGAATTAATGGAACTTCCAGATACATTTCTCACTGTAGATCCTGACCTGTGGAAAGATAGAGAGGACTACCAGAAGGCTGCAGAGTCAGTACATGCCATTAAAGTTGTTAACGACCATGCAGAACGCAGCATGGCACTCATCCAGGAATTCAGTGGCCTAATGACTCATGATGAATTACAGCTTCAGTATTTGCTGCAAGTTGTTCAACAGCACCATCAGGCTTATCCAGACACCAAGAAAGAGACACTCTCTGCCTCTACCAAAATAAACTGAGAAAGTTGCATTGAACGTTGTACTTAACATTTCTAATTTTGTGACGTTTACAAATTTTTTTATTGCATTTTTGGATTGTAACCCTTCAAGTTTTTTGAATGCAGAGTCTACATGACTATTTAATTTGTCTGTAATTGTCAAAAATAGTGAAACAAGTCTGCTTTACCGAAACAGTTCTTGTACTAGTCTTGTATGATTGTTTTCATTTGTCAAAAATCGCTCTTTTTATAAACTTTGTGGTCATTGAGCTACCTCTAAATATTAATATATCAAGTTCACATTTTTCTGTAATAATTTTAGACCAGTTGGAATAGTTCCGGAGGGTAGGATCACCAAAAAGGAAGCGATTTATTTTTTCCTTATTTTAAGCACCACCCTACTGACCATGGGAAACTTTTAACCCATTTATTGTTCTAATTAACAGTGCCCTTATTAACATACCTCTGTCAAGGAAGGCAATGTTATCAATGTCGCAAATCTGCACCTCTGGCATGCAAAGGTGGCATTCATTTGTCAATAAAAAAATTCACAAAATTTTCCCAGTCGGACCTAAAAAAAGTGACTCGGTCGGGTTACCGGAAACACAACATAATTTTTTTGGCCTAATTGTGTTCTGAATTTGTTCAGTTCCGGAACCGTTTTTTATATAAAAAAACGCTGCTTATATCAAACAACTTCTATCACGATTTTCTTAAAGTTTCTGTTTTATGCAAATTCTTGACTGTTGGAGAACTTTGGACTTTTTAGCTGCATACGACGACGTTGTTCTTATCGCAAGAAATAGTGCATTAATAATACTTATCATGTAAAATTTGTAAACCTGTCCAAACCCTGGTTACCCGGGTTTTTACAGCCGTCAAACCCAAAGCCCGGGTTTTGAAAAAAGGCCTTGTCTGCTCTCGCCTTGGGTACCACGTCAGAATGGCCCGATTGATGAAAATAATTATTGTTTCTGTAAATAGAAGATGAAACTAAGTCTTTGCTTCAATATAGAAGCTGGATTTATGAAAATAATTGTTTCTCTAAACAGAAGTTGGATTGATGAAAACTAATTTGTTGCTTAGGGGCCGTCCATAAATGACGTCACGCACCTAGGGGGGAGGGGGTCGGAAATTTGTGACGATGTGTGACATGGGGGTGGGGGGTCTGAGTAGTGTGACGTCACACCAGGTCTATGTTATTAAATTTAACAATTAACAACAATTTAATTTTAATTATAACAGCACTAATTTTGAGGATTAAATTTTCATTATTTTTTTTTAATTATTTTAGTGTATACGGGTACCATTATTAATAATTTTCTAATTATTTCAATATTTGGTCACCATTAGATTTTAAAATATTCATGCTTTCGCTATTTGTTCCATGAAGAAGCATTTTGCTTCGCCATGGAAATAGGTTTTAGGGGGGTCAGAGCTTTGTGACGTCATTTTCAGAGGGGGGTCTGACTTTTGTGACGAAGTGTGACGAGGGGGAGGGGGTTAAAATCGGCCAAAATAGCGTGACGTCATTTATGGACGGCCCCTTAAATGGAAGCTGGATTGATGACAGTTATCGTGGACACTGGTACCAGAGATGGGTAACTAATCGATTAGATGAGCAGCTAATTCTAATTGTAATTGATTACCTGTTGTCTGATGCTAATTCTAATTCCAATTGATTACCAATTTTCAGCTAATTCTAATCGAAAATCGATTAGCTGATCGATTAGATGTTTGAAAATTAAGTTGAGAACGCGTTAACCCATTCATTAAGAATTAGAGTAGTGGAAGGAGTGTATTTTCTGGCGACAGTTGCGGCAGACTGTATTTTCTGGCGACAGTTGCGGCAGACTGTATTTTCTGGCGACAGTTGCGGCAGACTGTATTTTCTGGCGACAGTTCAAAGGTCAATCGATGACATCAACATGAAACAGACACCCACTAAAGCTGTGGGAGGTTCATTTCAAGGTCACTCTTCTTAGGGCAGCTACCACTCCCTCCCCCTCCCTTGCAAGGTGCCCAAGCTCATTCATTATTCATTAACCACAAACTGCATTATTTTACACTACACAGGCCCATTCTATTTGGCCTAACATCCTTTCTCACTTACACAGGCAGCTCTTCTTAGCCTTTAAGCGCGTATGCCAATACATTGGGCGTTTGTACTCGCAACCAATGACAGTACAAGCCACTGAATTATAAAATAAGGGGCTCATTAGGGTTAAGTAGGGTTTGACGTCACACACGGTGGCAAGCTCTCATAGCTACATCGAATTATAGAAAAAGGCACTGAGTTAGGGTTCGCTTTCTTAAACATCACTCATTATTCATTATATTTCGGCCTATGCCCTGTTACACTTAGCCAACCGGCCATTCTAATAAGCCTTAGCCTTTAAGCACGGAGGCCAATGCAGCTAGCCTTTGCGCTTACACACTATTACAGCACACACAGGACCGACTCCTTTCAGACATCTACGGAGCGATTGACAATGCCAAGCTTACCCTGCTGGCCCTTTTCGACGTCAGTGCTGCATTCGACACTGTAGACCATGATATCCTGTTAGAGCGGTTGAATGTATCTTTTGGTCTAACTGGTAATTTTTATGAATGGGTAGCCTCTTTTCTCCATGAACGTTCCGTCTCTGTGGTCCATGGCTCCACTAGGTCCATATGGGTCCCTGCGCAATGTGGTCTGCCCCAGGGCTCGGTCCTTGGGCCCATCCTATATATTATCTACACATCAGGTGTTGCTCAACTTTTGAAGGCGCATGCGGTTTTAGGTCAGCTATATGCTGACGACGTGCAAGCGTACACTCACTGCCTGCCGTCCAATGCAATCTCTGCAGTTCGGGTCATGAGCGGGACTATGGATGCTCTAGAAGCGTGGATGTCGTCTAATCGACTGCGCTTGAACCCGTCCAAGACTAAATTCATCTGGTTAGGCACTCGGAAACAGGTTGCTAAACTTGACTTTACTACTCTTACGTCTGAATTCCCTCATTATGTCTTTTCAACCACGGTTCGTGACCTCGGCGTCCAGCTGGACCAAGAGCTCACTTTTGCTCCACATCTTCATCGTCTTGCTCGGGACTGCTATTACCAGCTGCGCCAGCTTCGTACTGTTACTCGCTCGCTTACGTCTGCTGCCAAACTTACTCTAGTGCATTCCTTCATCACAGCTCGTCTTGACTATTGCTCATCGCTCTACTTTGGCCTCCCATCTAGCCGCATAGCATGCTTGGACCGAGTCTTGCGCTCTGCAGCGCGACTCATTGGGCAAATTCCAAAGTATGGACACGTCTCCAGCTACATGCTGGAGGTCCTCCACTGGCTCCCTATCTGTCAGCGCATAGAGTACAGGGTAGCTGCTTTGGTTTTGCGCTGTCTCCAGGGCCTCGCCCCAACTTACCTCCGTGAGCTCTGCTGTTTGATTTTGGTTGTCCCAGGGCGTCGCCTCCTACGCTCCGCAGAAAAAGGAGTTCTTATGGTTCCTTTTGCTCGTACTGCAACAATGCAGAACCGAGCTTTTTCTGTGGCAGGGCCAATGATCTGGAATGGTCTTCCTCTAGAGCTGCGTCTACACCCTGGGAGTCTGCCTGAAACTTTTCTTACTAAACTCAAAACTGTTCTTTTTGGGCGCGTTGGAGTCGGGAGCGCCTCTGAGTAGTTTCCTTGAAGGGGCGCTATATAAATTCCCGAATGAACGAATGATCAAGTCGCTCCCAGGCGGCAGTGATGATCGTGAACAGCTGCTGAAGACGTGTTCATTGTGCTGATGCCTATCCAGCCAATGTCACAAGTTCTGAGCTGATGGCAGAGGTTGAAGATTGTTGCACCTTGTTACGCATGCCTGAGAGTTTATGTACTCCAGTGAACTCTACCCGAGATGCCTTTTGAGTTGCTGAGATTCATCACTTTCATTTGGCGACTGGGATGTTCTCCCAAACTTAGCTGCAATTTTGCAGTATCTGCTTACTGTTGAAGGAAGAACAACTAACTAAGGAAGTGTATGAAAAAGAACCGGTGATACTTGAAAGCGAGGTAGAATGGGCAATACGCCAGCTAAAGGACAACAAGGCACCAGGGATGGACGGGATACCTATAGAGATGATTAGGGCTGGAGGAGACGAAATGGTAAGAAAAATAACGCTCTTGTGCAACAGGATTTGGGAGACGGGAGAGTGGCCGAAGGGCTGGAAGAACTTGGTATTCATTCCCATCTTCAAGAAAGGTGATGCCAAGGATTGTGGAAACTATCGCACAATAGCATTGATTTCGCATACCAGCAAAATACTGCTCAAGATCTTACACAAAAGAATGGAGAGTACAGTAGAGAGAGAGCTGCCGGCAAATCAGGCTGGCTTCAGGAAGGGGCGAGGAACATGAGATCACATAGCAAATTTGAGGTGGATAATGGAGAGACAGAGGGAGTACGGCCAGGAGGTACATCTTTGTTTCATTGATTATAGCAAAGCCTTTGACTGCATAAATCATTCATTAATGTGGAAAACCTTAACACATTGACCGCCACCACATTTATTACCCACACGCCAAGCCATTATCATCATGTAGGCCTAGTGGTCATCGTCTACTTCATGAGGAAGGGGCCACGTCCTTAGCAAATATCAAATGGGGGAGGCATGGCCGGATAAGCCCTCCCTTGGATCCGCCCCTGATCATCGCCACCACCACCACCACCATCATCATCATCATCATCAGCAGCAGCAGCATCATCATCGTCATCATCATCGTCATCAGCAGCAGCAGCATCATCAGCATCCTCATCATCATCATCAGCAGCATCATCATCACCATCATCATCATCAGCAGCAGCATCATCATCATCATCGTCGTCGTCGTCGTCATCAGCATCATCATCAGCAGCAGCAGCATCATCAGCATCACCACCATCCGCATCACCACCATGTGCATCACCACCATCCGCATCACCACCATCCGCATCACCACCATCCGCATCACCACAATCAGCATCACCACCATCCGCATCACCACCATCAGCATCACCACCATCCGCATCACCACCATCAGCATCACCACCATCCGCATCACCACCATCAGCATCACCACCATCCGCATCACCACCATCAGCATCACCACCATCCGCATCACCACCATCCGCATCACCACCATCAGCATCACCACCATCAGCATCACCACCATCCGCATCACCACCATCAGCATCACCACCATCAGCATCACCACCATCCGCATCACCACCATCAGCATCACCACCATGTGCAACAGCACCACCACCATCAGCATCATCGGAATTATTAGATGGGAGCCAGTGTTTGCGTGTTGCACTATGTATAATTGTACTACGAGTTAACTCGTAGGTGGCGTGTACATGAGACATTTTTACTACGAGTTAACTCGTAGGTGGCGGTCAATGTGTTAAAGGAGATGGGAATACCAACGCATCTCATCATGCTGCTTAAAAGCTTATATGAGAATCAGGAGGCAGTTGTCAGGACGGAACACGGCGACACTGGAAAATTCAGGATAGGGAAGGGAGTGAGACAGGGGTGCATACTCTCTCCGGTCTTGTTCAACCTATATGCTGAAAGGATAATTCGAATGGCAGAGCTGGAAACGGCAGATGAAGGAGTGAAGATAGCAGGACAAATACTGAATAATCTAAGATATGCGGATGACACAACGCTTTTGGCTGGGAGAAAGGAAGACCTCGCAGAACTAATAAAGAGACTGAGTAGGGAAAGCGAGAAGGCTGGGTTATACTTCAATATCAAGAAGACCAAGATCATGACAACGGCAGAGTGGGAAACATTCGAGATAGATGGAGAGGAAATACAGGTCATAACGAGTTTTTCGTTTCTGGGCTCAATGATCGAAAGAGAGGGTAGATGTGAGACAGAGGTGAGACGCAGAATAATACTAGGGAAATCAGCAATGCAGGGAATGGGAAAGATATGGAGAGACAGGCATGTGAGTATGGAGACAAAAGCAGGGTTGGTGAAATCAATTATTTTCCCGATAGTGTTATACGGATGGAAGACGTGTACAAAAACAAAAGCGACAGAAGATAATGCAAAATGTGGATATGGAGAAGATTGCTGGGGATATCGTGGACAGAAAAGAGAACACATGCATCTGTCATCCAGGAGATAGGGCAACTAAGAGGAGACTTGACACTGCAACAAAGGGCCATCAGACAGAAATTGATGAACTTTGGACACGTAATGAGAGCAGAGGGATTGGAGAAGGAGATGATGCTGGCGTGCGGGGAGGGGAGGAGGAGTAGGGATCGGCCGAGAATTCGCTGGATGGAGGAGATACATAGGAGGACAGCGATGAACCTTGCACAACTAAGGGACGCGGTACGAAGCAGGGAGGATTGGAGGAAGCTGGTCACGACGGTCGCTAGAGTTCCACGAACTGACGGCACAAGGTGACAAGGTGAATCTTAGTGCACTCAGTGACAAACATGGTGATAGGTTTCGTGAGAACATTGTGATGATGGAAGAGCAGTATCAGGACAACTGGAACCTTCAATGCTGAGCAACGACCGACTATTGTTGGACGCTGAAACGAGAAGCATCAGATGCTGAGTACAGACAAAAATCGGCAACAAAACACTTTTAGCTCAGTAGAGCTAATGCAATATGTCAGCATCATTGTGTGATAATACACACTAAATTCAATAAAAGTTAATTTCATGTTTCTCCAAATTCCTACGTAATACAGTCAATCTAAAATTGTATATTTATATTTGTTAGGGTGGTCCTTATTTTTAAACTTTCAAAATTCCACCGTCCCACCCTCCAAATAGGTTCTCCCTTGGTAGAAACTACTTGGTATAAAATTTCTTTAATATTCGTCAATGTTTAGGGTATGCTCAATCCACTTGAAATTTTTGCTTATTTCCTGCAATCGCACAAACATGAGGCTTCCGATATGATATAATCAATCATTCGAATGCAGTGCAGTAGTGTAAATGGTCAAGCACAATAGCGCATTCTACTACGTGTAGTTCATAGTAGAGATCCATTCTGCTCTTTGAGTCCAGTCCCATCAGTTTGGTACGAAGTAGAAGCGAGACCCTGGAGGACAGTAGCATTGTGGCTATCGTGGAACAGCTTGCGGTGTTCCTTGATGACAGGAAGAGCAATTTGAGCTGCTCCTCATCTTTTGTCAGCTAATCACTGTATTTTTGCATCAGTGCCAACCCTCGTTCTGCAGTATCGTCAACGAAGCTTGAACACCGTCTTCTGCTTGATGATAGTCTGGATTTGTCAGCAAGACCTCCGGGTTGACTTCCAGCAAGGAATCTGGCAGGTCCAGATTCTTGAAGAAATTACGAGTGTTTGCGTGTTCGTGGTCACAAATCACATAATCTTAATTCTGGAACCTTGGACTGGTCCAGAGAAATAAGGTTTGGAGGATCTTCCTTTCCTTTCTGACAGGGTCCTTCCACCATTGTTCTTACCCGACTACATTGGTCAAAGAAGGCTTATACTATCAGCTATTTAGATACCAAAGCTCCCACACTACTTCAGAACACCCTTGGATAATGGCGAGTCAAATGTCGTGAGTAGTATCAATGGTTTCAAGTCACTGATCGGAGCTGCAGCTGGTAGTCGGGAGAGGAACCAGAACTGTATACACACCCGACACCAAAGACGCAGAAATGTTCAAGATCTTGTGCTTCTCGTTTCGTCAGTTTGATGGCTGAATCTCTTGCCATGAATCGGGCACGGGGTTTGGCACCCGGTTTCATGAAGGAAACTCTGGGAGGTGGAAATTCCATGACCTCAGCCGAAATAACACAGTGTGCATCTGCAATGACCGGAACTTCTACGCCAGGCTTGTAATCTGTGAGAACAACATTGGACCACTGTGGTGCTGAAGGCTTCCTCCAAAAGAATTTCATGGGTATGATGCTTGCATGCCAAATAGAGCACTTATCTCTCCAGCAGCTTCTCTATCAAAACGCAAGCTCCTTTCTTTCGTCCTCTGTTGCTGAAAGTTGCGTCAAAACAGAGTCCGTCGATGCAATCCTTAACGCCCTCAATTTTTGCATATGCCATTGCATATGTCATTGCCTGACCGGTTCCGGAAGACAGCCTCTGTACAGACAGGAGTTGTTTCAATCCCAGATCCTGGAACAATGACTGGTAATCGGTCCACTTTCTCGTCTCCTGTAGTCTCTATCTTAAAAAACTGGTATAGCAAACTACTGGCTAAACTGCGCTGGGGCAGCTGCTTTTATACTGCTTTTCAGTGGCATCTGGTGTCACCCTCCTTTAACATATTCATTAATTTGTTTGTTGTACGACTGCATCAACTTGATATACGATGTCACATCAACTCGCTATTTATTGGCTGCCTGCTCTACGCACCTACAACCCGTTGCATTGTAATGGTTAAAATATCTGACAAGTTGCAATGCATTTCCAAGGGAGTACCGTAGTTAATAGCTAGTTATTCATTATCAAAAGGGTTCTAATTATCAATTATTAAGCTATATCAGCCAAGAAAAGACAAAGATATGAAAAATTTAATAGAATGCACTTTACATCTGAGTATATAGTATATTCTTTAGCCTTAAGCCCCATTTACTTATTGGGATAGAAACTTTTTTAACCATTGGCAATTTCGCATAGCTATACTATTGTATAGCATCACAAAGAAGTGGATTGAGCATACCCTAAATGTGCACCAATCACAACCATTTTTGGCAGCAATAAGTTTCTACTGGAGGAGTATCAGATGAGAGGGTGGGAGCCAGTAAAATATTTAAAAAAAATTTGGCCCATGTTGCTAAGGACCACCCTAAATTATTTGTATATATTTGTGTTAAACTTGAAGCTGTTTATCCTAATCACCAAACATATTGCAGAAGCAATACTTTTGAAAAAATTTGTTGTCCAGTGCTGTAATTGGTGAGTGTTGTTCAATAACAGTATAAACAACATCACCAGTAGTTATGGCCCGTATGTAATTACATAGGTGAACGAGCTGCACCTGTGCAGGAAAATCAGTGGAATTGACTGCGGTATTAACAAGAGAATTTCTTTTTTGTTAGTTTGCAAAAGATTTTCATCAAGGAGTTGTTTGTCTGTTTCTAGACTTGTTTGGCCACAGTACGTCCAGAAGAAGCTCTACAGATTTCTACGTCACAACTTTGAATGGTGGCCACTCGATGCATCCTTTAAAGTGGTTTGTATCTTCTCTGACTTTCTCTCTATCTGTCTAACTTTCTGCTGAATGGATTTTGCCTGAATGAAATGCTCAGGACTTCGCTTAACATGATTGTTTGTGTTGCATGAGTTATTGAGAAGCTTCTTTGCTGTAGAATTCTGTTAAAGGCTTTAACTTCTGTAGTAACAGTGTTTTTGGTCCAAGTGCTTCTATGCAATTTTTTGGTCCAAGTGCAACTGTTCAGTGATGCTTTGAACTGAAGACAATTTACTACACAGTAGTGTCGTGGTTAGCATGCGGAACTGTAAACCTAGGCATCAGGAGTTTGACAGGACCTTACCTTAGACCTTAGTCCTTCCACGCGCTTGCAGCGCATCGGGCGACACAGTTCCTCCATCCCACTCTGTCCTCCGCACTCCCCTAGGCTTCCTCCCACGTCATTCCGCCGCCGTCCAGATCCTGTATGACTGCGTTTCGCCAGGTCTTTCTCGGCGTTCCACGTTTTCTTTTCCATCCTGCCAGTGTCCATTCCAGTGCCTGTTTTGATAATCTTTCATTGCCCGATCTAGTGTTGTGAGGCGGAAAAATTGTCCGGAAAATTTCATATTTCTCCGGAAAATTTCGGAAAATTTCCAGTGCTTTTTTCCGGAAAATTTTCCAATATTTTTCCATCAATATAATATTACTAAATAACAATTTAAATGTATGATAATGTTTAAACATTACTTACTCTATACTCTTATGTAGTTATAACTGATATACAAGAAGAAGAACTATTTTTTATTGAAACCAATTGAATACCACACTTTGGTGTACAAAAACGCAAGCATTTTAATAACATTAAAGATGATTAAGCTATACAGTTCATCATTATGCCACAGATTATAGGCCCCAAATAGATAACACATTACCCATATGTTTATTCAATAGATGGCACTGTTAGTGCTTACTGTTCAGTGTGTTCACAAGGCTCAATAACAACAATTCATTTAAGAATTAATGGGAATTAAACTACACTATTAAGTTAGAGAAAATATTTTTTATGATTTAGTCTCTTTAATATTTTTTAGTTATGAAACATGAGACAAAAATAGTAATTGATGCAGTAGTACTATAGACACCATTTTAATACTGCAACGTTAATTCTTATGAGGCCTATTATGTTTGATGTCTTGAAATATAATGTTATTGGCATCGCCATTGCATTCTGACACTAGTCTATTTCCAAATCTGCTTTTCTTGGTAAGTAGCAAAAGAATGTGTTTGGTTTAATTGTTTGTCTATGAGCTGTTGCCTTCAGTGAGTGGTGTATGGCAAAGCTGACTAATAGCTGAGCAGCTGACAAAATGTCAAATTGCCAGACAGTACCGGTATATACTGATAGTTTATAACACTAACAACATATCAAACTAGGCTACTCTAGCCTGAACCACGCTAATGAACAGTCTTTAATGTTTATTTTAATTTTTAAGGTGAACGTTGCCCACATTGACAGAAATACTGTAAATAAAAGGAACTTTTAAAAATGACATTTTCTAGTGTCGTCTTATACTGAAAATCTGACATTATGAGTTAAATGTATTTTTCCGGTTCTGGGAAAATTTCTGGAAAATTTCCGGAAAATTTTCCGCAAAATACTTTTCCGGAAAAGCTACATCACTAGTCCGATCTGTGTATGTGGCCCAGCCATCGCAGGCGTGATGTCTTCAGCATATCCTCCAGTTTCTCCATAGATGTTCTCTTTCTTATATCTTCGTTCTTTATTTTATCTCTCCAAGTGACCCCTAGTATCCTTCTTTGCCACCTATGATGAGCCGCTTCTAATTTCTTTAAATTAGTTTTGGTCATTCTACTCAGCATTATGCTGTTGTCAGGACCAAGGCTCAGTATAATCTTGTCTTTGTTAATAAGCTTAGTCCTTTGTTTTTCCATATGCTGTTCAATCTTCCAAACATGGCATTGGCCTTGCCTAGCCTAATTCTGATCTCTTTGTCGCAGCTGCCGTTGCCAGCAATCACACTTCCCAGATAGCAAAAGTCCTCCATCTCCTCCAACACCTCTCCTCCAACCGTGACATCCTCTCTCGACTCCCATACTCCTACCTTCATGATCTTTGTTTTGTAGTGTTTATTCGTAATCCAACCAATCCCGCCTCTTTCTCCACTCTGCCCGTGAGTTCATTCGTTCCCTTCCACGAATCCTCCAATAGCGCTCTATCATCCGCAAAATCCAGGTCTGCCAGCCTCTCGTTTCCTTTCCATTTCAAGCCCCATATTCCCTCCTCCATGCTTCGTCTCATTACCCAGTCGATCGTCAGCAGAATCAGCATTGGCGATCGGATACATCCCTGCCTCACCCCGGTAACTATCTGGAACCATTCTCCAATCTTCCCTTCCACTCTTCCGTGCATCCACTTTCTTTATACATGCCTTTTATGATATCTATGATTTTTTCTGGTATTCCGTACTGTGCGAGAAGCTCCACACCGTCGTTCTCTGGACACTGTCGAAAGCCTTTCGAAAGTCTATGAAGTTGATAAGTATGTTTGTATTTCCAGCCACGCACCTCTCTATAATCTGCCTTAGTGTGAAGATCTGATCAATACATGATCTGCTCTTCCGAAAGCCCGCCTATTGTTGTCTCAGCATAACGTCTGTCGCCCCTGCATTCTACTCAGCATTATGCTGGCTAGGACTTTCCCTGGTATGGAGAGTAACGTTATTCCTCTCCAGTTGTTGCAATCGCCAAGGTTTCCTTTTTTCGGGATTGGTATAATAATCCCATCGTGCCAGTCTCTTGGCACCTCTCCTGTGTTCCATATCATATTACATAGGCATGTTAGGTTTTTGATCAGCTCCCTTCCTCCATTCTTTAGAAGCTCTGGTTGAATATCGTCTATCCCCGCTGATTTTCCACTTTTTAGCCTTTTTACGGCTCTTTCCACTTCTTCCTCTGTAATATTACCCAATATCTAAAGCTGTTGAGCACTGATCCTGGGTGAAGTCGTGTGTTATCTCTGGTTCCGGGCAGTACAGGATTGTGCTAAAGTGTTCTTTCCATCTTGCTGCCTGTTCCTCGTGCGTTCTGAGTGTGCTTCCCTTATCGTCTCTGATGGGTACTCTTTGTGTCATCTTGCCTGTTATTTCCTTTGTTATCTTGTGCAATGTTTTGGAATCTCCTCTTTTTGCCGCGTTTTCCGCTTCCACCAATCGTGTCTCTATCCACGCTTTTTTGTCCTTTCTGCAACGCTTCTTAACCTCTTTATCTTTCACTCGATATTCCTCATATATGCTTTCCGTGTCTACATCTAGGTTGTATGCCTGTTCTCTCCTGCCCTTATGTTCTCTGCGTTCATCGATTGCTCTCCATGTGTCTTCCCCAATCCATTGTTCCTTTCTTTTTCCTCTTCTCATTCCGATAACGTCTTGTGCCGTGTTTGTAATCGTATTCTTAATTCCTTCCCATCTTTCTTCCACCGTCGTATGTTCTTGCTCTCCCAATATTTCGAAGCGATTTTTTAATTCTAGCTGGAACCTTTCTTGAGTTTCTCTTTTGTTCAATCTGTCCACATCCACTGCCCTGTGCTCTGTTTTTCCGGCCAGTTTCCGACAGAAGCTTTTAACAGAATACTACAAGATTTCAAGATTTCTGTTCCACTGGGTACTTCTGGGGTTACCCTTAGGGACTGTTCATCTTATAACCGATAATCATCCACCATTTAACCTTGTAGTGTTCACTCCTATCTAATAATTTGTTGGTTTATGAAGTATATTATTTAAACTCTTGTACTCAGGTACGTGTGAAATAATTAAATTAAACAGCACCTTTGTATATAATGATATGGTATCATATGCATAAAAGTAAGTAAGTAAGTAAGTATATCCTTTATTGATCCAATTGCTAACCGCACTTTGGTGTGCATTATGAAGTATATAATCACGAATAAATCATCCTAATAATAAAAGTTTTGCGTGCCAGACTGTCTGCAACAGGTAGAATTCTGTCATGTTTACGTGGACGTAGAGCATATACTACAGTTTTAATTGGGGGAAGTAGGTCATGTAGAACATGGCCTGGATCTGCACGAACAGCACCAAAGAGGCGGGTGTCAGCACTCTGGCATAGTTGTTCGAAACTTGGGTTGTTTTCGGGCAGGTATCATAGCTGGACCAGTCGCCGCAGCAGCGCCTGTAGGCGTGTCCGCCCGTCCTGACCCACGAACCCCCACCATGCCGGAGAGGCATTATAACATCCTGGTAAGAGTAGTCGCACGGACAACGTCGTGGAGTGATAAACCTGATAACTCGTGAGCAGCAAGAACACGGAGAGCATAAAGTGACTGCCTAGCCCTCCTACAAATGTTGTCTATGTGTTTATCAAAGTCAAATTTTCCTGTGAGGGTGACTCCTAAAATATTCATACTTTCCACCCTTTTGAATCCCGACTTGGCACCTGTCAGATGTATGTTGTCAAGCTTCGATCTGGGTCGGTGCACAATCATCTCCTGAAGCTTATGTTGGTTCAACTTCAGATTGCATTTGATGGCCCATGCCGAGATATGGTCAACCTCAGACGTAATCGTACCGCTATTTTCAGCAGGAACCAGGAGGTAGCTGTCGTCAGCATGCTTTAACAGTCTATTGCGAGGGTGGAGTGGCTTTAGTTTTGATATGGCTGTTGGGAAGTTACCCGGTTCCAGACCCGATCCCTGGACTATGCTGGCGTTGATTTCAATGGCATCGGAGATAGTTCCAAGGAATTTTGTGCAGTGTTGGCGGTTACTAAGAAGGGCTATGATCCAGTTGTATATGTGGTCAGGGATGGGTAGTACAGCGAGCTGCCAGATATGCTTGCCTCACTGTATCAAACGCCTTTGAGAAGTCCAGGGCTATCAGATGAACAAAGGGGCTTTCTTGTAGCATTTCAGACAGTTGATGTGTTATGGATATGAGGGCAGCTGTGGTAGAACCAGTCGGCCGAAAAGCATACTGATCAGAAAACTCCCAATTACTCTGTGGCTGCGTCATGAAAGAGTAGAAATACCGCCGCACAACATACTTCTCAAGGATGCGGCATAAGATTGGAGTAATGAATATAGGTCGATACTCTGTATACAGAGGTAAAATAAAAGATGGACTGGTATTTTCAACTAAGGATTACAGAGTTAGTGTTAAATTAGACAATTTGGTCACTAATAGCCAGGGTGGAGACGATTTAAATCAGTTGATTAAAATCATTGATTTAAATCGTGATTTAAATCAGTAATAGAAATCACAGGATTTAAATCAGTAATAAAAATCACAATACAAATGAAACAGAGAAAATAAATTTAAACCTAATACTGTCACAACTCTGCAGGTTTGTCTCCTATCAGTTTAGCTGTGCACAGCTAGTGCATTCAGTGTTCAGTCTTCTATCACCTCTGCTGCTGTCAGAAGTGATATGGCCAGACTGTGCCCCATCTTTATTTCTTGGCTAACATTGTTCATCCAAAATATAGAGGGACAAATTTGACTGATGAAGAGCGTGGAAATGGAATGGATTTGGCTGTAAAGCAACATGCAAACTTGGTCCCCTATTTGGTAAACTACAAAGCAGAAGCATCACCATTTCAATCATTCATGCTTCAGCAAATGAAGCCATTGGATTGGTGGAAATCTCAAGCAGGCTGCTTGAACCAAGAGACTTTTAGTGTTGTGCAAGATTTTTATTTTGTTCAGGCATGCTATAAATGGCAGTCTAATAATAACAATAACTGCTGACTGCAACAGCTTCATCTGCTGGGCATTGAGAGTCTTTGCCTCATTCAGCCTGGTACATTCAAAACTCTGTAATTGACTTCATTTGAAAAAGCTGGAAAGCTGGTGTTTTTTTCAAACTTATGAACAAGAAGCCATTAGCAGGAGAAGATGAACACTTGTATTGTGACTGAAATATTCTAGAACTGACTGACAACTAGCACTAGCAGTGACCTAATTAGTAGTGTTCTAGTTTACAAAGTGTGACTCAGTAACTTACAACTTACAATGCAATCTGATTTCACAGTTAATCAGAACAGTGACTGCCTCATTGGATTCAACTGACTGTTTATCGTTTGTACTATTAGTATTAAGTCTAATCTAATCTAATCTAATCTAATCTGAACATTTGTAAAAGTGGTGGATATATGATATACCCGTTAAGAGTTGTTAATTTGTATGGTATAGCTGCAAAACTAGGCAGTAAGTACAAACTAAGAACTAGCAGAAAAAAATCTGATTTAAATCAAAAAAATCCAATTTAAATTTAAAAAATCCGATTTTTTTATTTTTATTAAAAAAATCATGATTTTTATCAACCCTGCTAATAGCTACAACAAATGAGAATTTAGTTTGCAAAGAATTAGCGTTACAAATGTTAGAGTTAATGACAAGAATCAGTCCACTGAGATGGATGATTTGTTACTGTTGTCACATATTCACATTTTCACTTTGATCTGCCCTACTGGGTTCCAACTCCTCCTGGGCTGAATGCAGGATGGGACTAATGTACCAGAAGATGCCAATTGTCGCCACATCCAAGGGTTACAACAATGATCCATGGCCAATGAGTCAGAATTTGGCCTTGGGGAGTTTACCTCTATACTGTGTGCATATCTATTATGGGACCCAGTATGGAGTCATCCTAGCCAGAAGTGAAACGCACCCATCATGGTGGATGGTTTACGTTTCATGTAAAAGTTTGCGATTTATTATAACTATTAAAACTATTCTAAAGTTCATAATATTTGTTGTGACCAGTAAGAAGTTAAATTAGTCGTTGGGTGGATTTATTTCCCTAGTCGTTCATCGCTAGAGCGCTGGAATTAAGTTGAACTGATCTATAAAGTGAGCAGCGGCGGTTTGACCTACTTCCTTCGGACTTTACAAGTGGCCCTTGATAGACAAAAGCACGTGGAGAACTACATCGGCAAATCAAAGGGGCGGTAAAATAAATTAAGAATGGCAATTACACTAAAAAACTTGAAGAAATGTGGAAAATGCGAAATGATTGGAGGCATTGATAGTTTCGGAGAATCGTGTTGCAAAAACTGCTATAAAATTGAAACTTTGGAAAATCGTAGTGAAGTACAGGAGAGAAGAATCGTAGAGCTGGAAAAGAGTTCGAGGGATTGATGACGATCAGGATTGCAGAGGAAATGGAAACTACCAAAAAATATCATGAGCAACAGTCGAAGATGCTTTGAGAAAATCGTGTTGAAGAAGATAAAATGAAAGAAAGGAAAAAGAATAACGTTATCATACACAGAATGGTAGAAAGCAAAGAGACGGACGAAAAAGAAAACAACAAGGAAGATAGGAAATCAACGATGTACCTCATAAATGAGGTCTTGAAGGTACCATGCGAGGACAAGGACATAAAGAGGGTCTTTAGACTAGGAAAACTGTCAGGAGGAGAAAAACAAAGACCACTGCTTATAGAATTTAGGGATGGTACAACGAAAAACAAAGTTCTTGAGAATCTGTCAAGGCTCCGGAATGCAGATGAACAACTGAAGCAGATATCGGTGGCAAATGACATGACCGAAACTGAGAGAGAACAATGCAGAGAGCTGGTCAAGGAATGCAGAGAAAAGCAAAAAAAGGAAGAGTCGGGGAATGGAAGTATCAGGTGAGACGTTTACCGGGAGACATGAGGATTGTGAAAATAAGGAAGTTTTAGATAAGGAAACACAACATATAGGGAAAGCAAACATTCTGAGGGCCTTCTACGTAAATGCAAGAAGTGTAGTGAATATAGACAAAAGAACCGAATTGGAACTGTATGTGGGAAAAGAGAGACCTGATATAATTGGCATAACAGAATCCTGGGCAAATGAATCAATACAAGACAGAGAATTACAATTGGAGGGATATACGATGTTTCGAAAAGACAGGGATAATCGGGGAGAAAGAAGACATGGGGGAGGAGTGTTGTTGTACATAAAGGATAACCTAACTGCATTGGAAAGAAATGACCTGAAAGAAGATAGAAAATAAGAATATCCTTTAATAAACCAATTGCTAATTGACTCAAGGAAAGTGTGTGGTGTGAAATAAAGAACAAGGATGAGACACTGCTAATCGGAGTTTGCTACAGAGTCCCAGATTCCTCAACAGAGAGTGACAGTGGACTGCAGGAGCTGATCGGAAAGGCTACAAAAATGTCTTGTATTATAATGGGCGACTTTAATCACCATATTGACTGGAGGATAAGAGAAGGAAAGAACAAAGCGGATGAACTCTTCCTGGAATGCATGGATGAAAGTTTCCTCACACAGCATGTGACAGAGCCAACAAGAGGGGATAACACACTAGACCTAGTTATCTCAACAGAAGAGAACCTGGTAGAAGAAGTCATGGTGGGAGAAGAGTTTGGCACAAGCGATCACCGAATTATCAGATTCATCGGCAAAGGAGAGTACGAAACAGAAATAGAGGCATATCAGAAGCGCTATAATTATTTCAAGGCAGACTATGACAAAGTAAGAAGCAGAATTCGGGACAAGGGATTAGCAAATAGATTGGCAGGTTTGAACTTACATGAACGATGGAAGCAGTTTGTATCTTGTATAAAAGAGGTCATTGAAGAATCAGTGCCAACTTTAAAGCGAACCAACAAGAGCCGTCCCTAGGTTAACAAGGAGGTTCAAATGGCCAGAAGAACTAAAAATAAAGCGTGGAAAAGGATGCAGCAGATGAGGCTGATTAAACTCGACGAACTGGATGAATACACAGAGAGGACACTGGAACAAGCAAAGGATAAATACATCAAAAAGAGAAATTCAGCAAAAGAAATAAACAGAAAGGCAATAAAGGAATATGAAGAAAAGCTGAGTCAAAACATAAAAAGGGACAACAAGAGTTTCTACAGATACATGAGAAGCAAGCAAAAAAGGAAAGACAAAGTGGGACAACTAAAAAACGACCTAGGGAAGATTGTGACTGAAAAAGAAGAAACTGCCGAAATGCTAAATAAGTACTTCGGGTCAGTTCTCACAGAGGAAGACACGAAAAACATACCAGAGCCAAGGAAATTGTTCAAAGGGAGCGATGACCAGAGTTTGACGGATGTGTACATCTCCGAAGAAGTAGTGGTGAAGATGCTGGAAAACCTTAAAGAAGATAAAACTCCAGGAATCGACGAGATACATCCCAAGTTTTTAAAGGAGGTGAGACATGAAGTCGGAGCCTTTTTGTCTGAAATATTCAATGAATCCATCAAGTCTGGAGTTATTCGAAGAGACTGGAGAGATGCCATTGTCACACCATTATATGAGAAAGGGAGCAGGAGTGAAAGCAGCAACTACAGACCAGTCATATGCAAAGTGTTGCTATTTGTGATATATATAAATGATATAGATGAAGGAATCGTTTCAAAGTTAATAACGATGAAGAAGCAAAGATACTAAGGGAGGACTTAGAAAGATTGTGCAAGTGGTCAGAAGAGTGGAACATGCTTTTCAACATGGATAAATGCGCAGTAATGCATGTGGGAAGGAAGAACAGAGGTTTTGAATATGAAATGGGAGACAGGAAATTAAGAACAACGGAAGAGGAGAGAGATCTGGGAGTCAAAATACACCAAAGCGCAAAACCATCCAGGCAATGCAGAGAAGCAGCGACCAAAGCAAATAAGGTGCTGGGACAAATCAGAAGGACGGTGATCAGCAGAGAAAAAAGCATCTTCCTGAACCTATATAAAACTCTGGTCAGACCTCACTTAGAGTACTGTGCTCAAGTGTGGAGTCCCTTCATGCAAAAAGATAAGGAAGTGCTAGAAAAGGTGCAGCAGAGAGCAACAAAGATGATCAGAGGATTTGCAAAACTGACGTATGAAGAGAGATTGCTGAATTGTGGACTGACAACACTAGAGAAGAGAAGATGCAGAGGAGATTTAATAGAGACATACAAGTTGATGACTAACAAAGAAGTAACGCCATACTCAAGATTGTTTCAGTTGGCTGAGAGAGAAGGATTAAGGGGACACAAATATAAGATATTCAGGAAGCCCGAAGGCGCTATTAAGCAAAGATTTTTTAGTAGCAGAGGGATAAATGCCTGGAACGAGCTGAGTGAGGAGGCAGTTTCGGTGGAGACACTCAACAATTTCAAGAACAAGCTTGGGCAGATTGGATATTAATTCATGTATTAGTGGTGTTTCTCACACAGCTTTTTAGTCTTCTGAACCACTTTAAGCCCTGTTATGTTGTGTTATGTTATGTTATTTTATGCAAACAGTAAACCAGAGGTGGGCAACTGGCGGCCCGCGGGCCGGATCCGGCCCCCGAGGACCTTTGAACCGGCCCTTGGCATGTCTTTTATATTAGCACTGTACCTGGCACTTTGGGGACCTTTTATCCGGCCCTAATTTGGGAACCTTTAATCCGGCCCTACACAAGTGAATTTCTGTACATAGACCGACCTTAAAACATCTGTTTCTTATTTATTAAAAATCCGGCCTCTAGTCTATAGTCAACTAGTTTACTACTCACTCATCAATATAATCTACTCTCTGCATGAAACAAGACCACAAGTGGGTAGGTTCGCTACTTTAGAAACCATCTATCTGAACTTTTTAAAAGAAGTTGCTACTCTGGGGAAATCAAATATCAGAAGGCAATACTGTGCATTTCCCATGTTTACTGATTCTGCAAATTTCAAGAAGTGCTCAGAACAAATAACTGCATTGAAAATAAAGTTCCAGTCCCGGTTTGCTGATTTACTGCTCAGCAGCTCATGAACTAGACTTAAATTGTTTGAGTCTCCCTTTTCTATCTATGCCAATTCAACACCAAACTCCATGCTAATGGAATTGATTGAACTCCAATGCAGCTGTGAGTTGGAAAGGAAATTTCGTGAGGTACCTCTGATTCAGTCCTACAAACTGCACAATTCTCAGGATTATAACCCTTCACTTAAATTTTCATAGCCTGAAACTGGTTGCTCTGTTTCCATGCACGGTGCACCTATATTTGTGAACAGTTCTTCTCAAAAATGACGATAACGAAGTGCAAAAACAGATACAGACTATCAGATGACAATCTCTCCAATGAACTTCGAATTGCCACTTCGAACATTAAAGCAAACATTGCGGATTTCTATCGTGAGAAGAAGTGCCAGATCTCACATTAAATATAGCACACCAAGCAAATGGATACTGTGTGCAGACAACAGCTTTATGTATGTTTAAAACTGAATAAAAAATTTATTTTTTTATTTTTAGTGTAGGACTAATGTATTAGAATAATTAGATATTCGTCATAAAAATTATCTTCATTTGCTTTATTCTGTAATATTTAGTTTGAATAAAATTAATAGCGTTTCATTTTCTATAGGACAAATGAATCTGCAAAAATTAGCTCGCAATTGGCATACGGCCCCTGAGCTGCCCTTAAAACCTTAAAGTGGCCCTCTGTTAAAAGAAGTTGCCCATGCCTGCAGTAAACTCTCCAACACAGTAAATATTCTGCTCTATTAAATAGCTGGGCTTATACTAATTCTAACATTTAAATCAATTTGCATACACACAGTTAAGGACGTGAAGCTAGTCTAGCTCACCCAGTCATCTTTGCCATGTGCAAAGATGACTGGGTGAGCTAGACATAATTGGTTCCGCGACAACTCGTCTACAGACATTTCGTCTACGACACTTTGTCTACAGACACTTCGTCTACCGACATTTCGTCTTATAGTCTTATAGTTTCGCTAAAACGTGCTAAATATTCTCAGAAATACAGCTTCTAATTACTGAAAAGATTATTTTCATCAATCCAGCTTCTATTGAATGGAAACTTAGTTTCATCTACGCATCCAGCTTGGTATCCAGCTTCTATTTACAGGAAAAATCATCTCGATCTATTTCAACACAGGAATGTTTTCATCAATTCCACTTCCATTTAGTGAAACAGTTTTTTCATCAATCCAGCTTCCATTTTAAAGTGACAATATCAAATAACTTTGTAGACGAAATGTCGGTAGACGAAAAGTCTGTAGATGAAGTGTCGTAGACGAAATGTCGGTAGACGAATTGTCATGATACCGACATAATTACCTTACTATCATCAGATAGTTATAAATGAAAATAACATTACATAATGCTTGTACTGTTTTTAAGTTTTTAAATTTTAAAGTGTTTAGGAAGCAAAATCTTCATTGTTCAGTGTTAACTTTTTGTTCTTAATGACTTTAACAGTATTTAGGCAAGCTCAGGCAATGCTTTTGTGAGATACGTAGTACTACAGTAAGTGTCTACGTACAGTCGTACATACAGACATTTCTGGTTTAAATATTGTTATTTTATGACAAATACAACATGATTATGTTTTTGAACAAATTTAAACAATTCAGTCGTCTGATGTCATGATGTAAAACTAAACTGGACTTTACAGGTTAGGCTTTAAATTAAGTCAGCCTCTATAGGATTAAGAAGAAGTTTATCTTTTGACAAGCAGTGTATGTATGTCAGTGATGTGGTCTCGAGACCGCGGTCTCGAGACCGAAAAAATGCGGTCTTGGTCTCGGTCTTGAATGTGCCGGTCTCGGTCTTGGTCTTGGTCTTGAAAGGTGCGGTCTTGGTCTTGGTCTTAAAGGTGTGGTCTTGATCTTGGGCGTCTGGTCTCGGTCATTCGCCTTTGGTCTTGGCCTTGCGCCTTTGGTTTAGCCTTTAGTGGGAACGAAAGTGGAGTATTTGTTAAATGTTGTCGATATTTCCAGTTATTCAGATAGTTCTGAGATAGCTTCGAATTCATGTGACGATCTGCTAAGGACAAAGCGAGAGAGGACCTCGTTGTTCGCTTCTTGTCGGAGGCGACAAGAAAACGTTGAGACACAGTTAACCCTGACTTCTGGTGCTTTAGTGACTAGTTAGGCTTACACTGGTGCGGTTTCTCTAGGCAAAATCAGTACTCGGGCATGCATTGGAAATTGGTGGGGAATTTTTCTCTACTAGCAAAATTCTTTGTATTCCGCAACAGCTGCGCCTACTTAGAGAGCGTGTTTAGCGGCAGTGTGCTCTTCACGAGACCTCGCAGACTTGGGGACAAAACTTACTATAAATATCACAAGCATCTGATTTGAATTATGAGAATATGTAACACTACAATTGAGAATTGCATTATTTTATGGTCTTGACTCTTGAGGCTTATAAGGTCTTTGTCTCGGTCTTGGTCTTGGATCACACGGTCTTGGTCTCGGTCTTGGTCTTGGACCACTTGGTCTTGGACCACTCGGTCTTGGTCTTGAACCACGCGGTCTCGGTCTTGGTCTTGGAATTTTGATCTCGTGCACAACACTGGTACACATGTAGTGTCTTGATATGTGCATATCAAGACATTTAACATAATGCCGTTTAACTGCCTCACAAAAGCAATGACTTCCACTACAGTGCAGTGGGCTGATTAGGTAGCTGAGGGTTTCAACTGCTTATGCCTTTGATTTTGGTATAGCACTTTTGAGGCTAAATAATGTTTTTTCAATTTGCGCTGTATGCTGAATATTTTTGTAAAAGACCTTTTACCTAAAAGGTGTCAAAAGTGGTTTTTCTCATCTTTTAAAACATGCATGTAGCAAATGTTTGACAATGTATGCACAGAGTATGTCACTCTGTACATGAAAATTTTGAACCATCTGATATCGTTCAAGGCAGTTGCTTGAATACATCGGTAAAATCACACTGTTTACAACACATGCTGCACTGGGAACACTATTTGTCAGCCTGCCACTACAGATCGCACAGACTCGATTGTATTACCTATCCTCATATATGAGAAATGTTCAGTTAGCCTGCTTGATATTTGAGAGACAGGTAATCAATTTTGCAGGTCAGTAGATTGAAACACCACCAGTGACTAACGACTGAGGTTACTGCAAAGACCTGCATTGCTTCTCCACTGAGACGAAAACTACCTGGCTGCAGACAGCATACACTGTACTTAGATCCCATACTTGTCTGTCCATTTTCATAGAGTCACGTAGGCCAAGACAGCATGCAAAGAAAATACTGTCAAACATACAAAAACTGCAGCAGAAAAAATCCTATACACAAACTTTTAAACAGAAAACTCCATGTTAGAAACTACTGTGCAAATTCCATATTCAGACAGAATAATCCGACAAAGAATCAGTAGCTTGTCCCCATTTGGCAAGATTTTATGCAAAGAAACCCTGGCCTGTGCAAAATCGGTTTAGTGCAGACCAGAGTCTTGAAGACAAGTTTAAGCTGAGGGGCAGACAGATGACTAAATGGTTAGTCGTCTTTCTACCCACTCACTCCTCAGTGCCTGTCTACAGAGATGAGTTGATGAGATTTTGCAGCTGTTTTGCAGCTGGATTGGGCATAGTGCTGCTGAGTTAATGTGCACAGACACATGATGAGGGACTTCAGCTAGCTGTATGTGGGCCAAGCAACACCATACCAATTCAGCAGGAGAATCTGCTAAAAACCAATAAATCGAAAATCTGAAAGATAAATTTTGAGTAAGCGTTCACAACTTGGTAACGGATCAAGTTATTAGTAGGTTTTGAAACAGAGATTCTCTGAGCACGGTAACCTTCATGCTGATTTGTCTTGTTTAGATCCAAACAATATTGCAGAAATTTCTATAAGGATTCCCAGTGATAGACAACTGAGTGAGTTGCCCGGATAACAGTGTAACGATGACAGTTTAACGAAAGAGCAGCGGCAAAAGGAATTATTGGACTTTGGACGAAATTGTAAAAGTTTCAAAACTTCTCTTGAAAAAATTATGATTTGCTTTATGACACTGAAACAAGAGACATAGAAAGTGAAGCAGTCCCAATGGCAGAAAACAGCAACAGAAATAAATGCAAATCTTGCAGAAAATTATTGTTTGCTGTTACCACGTTCTCCTTAAATTCAATTTTTGCATAGTCTGGCTTTTGAAAACTCTTTCATGGTGATGGCTTGTGAAAAGGACCTTCTCAGAATTAATAATGATGACATCGTTGACTATTGGCGTCAACTAGTAATACGATCAAAAAACTGCCTGTGTGATTGTGAAGTTTAATTTACTAATTCCATCATGATGTTAAGTTTTTGAAATAAATCATACTGTGCACTACATTATGCAGCAGTTGGTTCCCAACATAATTACGAATTTTCGACAAATAAAAATTGAAATTTAACACATGTGCTTAAATTTTTTTCAATCTTTTAATATTCATTTAACAATATTTTTCATTCAGCCCATTAATAACTGAAAGTCCTTCATTTTATGGTGAATGTTACAAGAAGCATTGGCTGGTGGGCACCGTTCAGACCCCTTATCGGATTCACTTTATTCTGAAAGGTTTCGCGCCTTCAGCGTTCAGTAATGTGGGCCGCCCTTAACCAAATTTCCCAGGCCGCTTTTGCTAGCCAGTCCGACCCTGCTGATGGTCAGTAGTGTCCAGTATGGCTGACATGTCCACAGACGCTAGGCATCTCAGAAGGGTTGCGTTTTGCATGGGCGATCTCTTTCGGTATGTAATCCTGGTCTTGTGTCTATTCTGGCTGATGATTGTTCCAGTTGAGATGGCTATGATCGCCTTATGTTCGGTGGTAATTGCTGAAGTGAGGATTTTGATTGACTGATAGCACGGCTCCGATACGAATAAACGATCAAGAGTACTCTGACTTCGTGTGGGCTGGGTGATGATTGGCATTAGACCAGTTCTCTCTAACGCGTCACCCTCATTTAACCGATTACAGTCCCCCCCCAAAAAAATGATCAAGGCATTGGGGTCCGAGATCAGGATAGAATCGATGGAATGCTCCAGCCTCGTCAGCAGCAAGTTCAGTTCGTAGATCGGTGAGAGCAAGTGGTAAAGGGCGCCGATGTCAGGGCTGTTAATATCGCGATAAAGTATCGCAATACTTGGTATCGCCGATACTTTTTTCAGTATCGCAGCGAGTATCGCGATAGTTTTATTTCGTTGGTATCACATGTGTATCGCCGATACTTTTTAAGCCTGTCGGCGATACTCGATACCAATACTTTTTTCCACAATAATTTATATATTTTTCTCGTCCGCTTGATTAAGTCGCGATCAAGAAATAGTGAGAAATAATTCTTTACGCTTCGAAAATTGAATATTTCTTCGAAAATAGCCTGTTTCTATCACCTATGACCGTTGGTGTGAATGGAAAGAATCTATTTCACGTGATTAAATGTAAACTTACTTATCGAAAAGTATTGGTAAAAGTATTGGTATCGGTATTGCAATACTTTTAAGAAATAGTATTGGTATTGGTATTGCAATACTTTTATTATGAAGTATTGGTATTGGTATTGCCAATACTTTTTTCCAGTATTGTTAACAGCCCTGGCCGATGTAGGCGCTGCACGTCTTTAGTCGGACCCTAATCCACATGAGTTCAAGAGTTCACGTGTCACAGTCAACATCATACTCCTCTGCCGTTAAGGATGTACTGACCATGACGGCAACTCCCCATGCATGGACCCTGGCGATCCCTATCGAATAGGTGGAAACCATCAACTTTGAAGACTTCTGGTAGATGGTGCTTTTTCAAGTGTGTCTCAGTAATGACTGCGATCCCTAGCCCATAGCCCACGAGTTCAACATGAAACTCGTCGAAGGCAAAGGGCTTTGCAATCGAGTGGGCATTGATGATGTAAATGCCAGGGAACCCTTCAATCAATGCCGCTGGACGGTTGACCTTGCCTCCAGCTCTGGTTTAAGCGGAACGAGAACCCTTGCTCGGACTACGGTCTCGCAGTGTCTGTGGTGTCTCTGTTGCCGCGTTGATTCGAGTACTCGAATTGACCTACGCGTTTTTCTGCCTCCCTGTGATCCTCTAAATCTTAACAAGTTCAGGGCAGATAGAGAGGCGAAGATAGAGCGTCGGGCTTTATCGTCGTCTTCGACAGCTCTCCTACGTCTTAACGCGTACAACTGTTTGTTGGTATACCTTTGAATGGGTTGTTGGAACGACATTAATCTGCATGTACATCGTTCAATTCCGTTATATGTTGGCAGGCGGTCAGACCGACGGTCACGCTCCATCGAAGCGGAACCCTAATTAGTTGGTGGTAATCTCCAAATTCCACTCAAATGGACGCAGGGTCACAATGGCAGGATGAGCCCGCAGTGCCTCCCCGAAGGAAGCGTGATCCAGCTTCTTAACTCGCAGACGTGCCTGATGACATAGACCATCGTCTTGTGGAGGAAAGGAATGGTGGGCATGGTCGGTGAGCGATGGAGGGTGGATAGTCAGGTTGGCTGAAGTGGAGTCAGGATGATGTCAAGCCATACCCCAGCTTGTGGGTGGGCTCAGCAATGTGCTGCTTTATTGTATTGTATTGTATTTGAACACTTGTTATAGCGCCCCTTCCAGATTCCTAATTAGAGGCGCTCCCGACTACTGCGCAGACGCTGAATCGGAGTTTCACGCCGAAGCGCTTGAGCAATTGCGCAGTGAAGGACTTGCCCAGGGTCCCTACGCGGCGGCTTTGAGGTGGATTCGAACCCGCAACCCTCCAGCTGCAAGGCATCGAACATACCCCTACACCACCGCACCCCAGTTGTATTGTATTGTATTGTATTGTATTGTATTGTACTCCACGTTTATATTGCGACCGAGCCACCCGCAGTAAAGATCCGAGAAATGAATCTCTGATAAACCGACCAACCGGGAATCGAACCCGGGCCGCCGGCGTAACGAGCGGGCTACCAACCCACTCGGCCACTCAGGATCAGGCCGAAGTGTTTGGTGATTGAGTTGAATTCGTTGGTTTCCATTATGCCAGGTTCCTCAAGATGTAGGTTGAGGTCACCAACGACAACCAGCTGCGTGTTGTGTAAAGCGAACTGTTCCAGTAATGAGGTAAGTTCGCTGAAGAATGCAGGCATCGGTGGTTTTGAGCCCAGATGGCAAGCAGGATCATGGGCCACGAGACGACGTAACAGACACAGTAAGGACTTTAAGGTGACTGGTTTGTCGCGCAGCATTATCCTTTTAATGCAAAGGCGATCTCGGTGGTAGATGATGATACCCCACCTCGGCGATCCAGATCAGAAGAATCGGACTTCAAGCAGTCCAGAAGTGAATAGCCAGGAGGAGTTGAGCGGCGAACAGAGACGTCTGAAGGTGATGAATGCCAGGACTTCGTTACGGCTAGAAAGAGCATTGGCGGTAATGGCGTCAGACACCACCAGGTATTTAGTCCTCAGGGAACGGATGTTCCTCGTTACGATGTGCAGGCCAGTTTTGATGACTGAAACGTGTGATGCTTACAGTGATAGTCATACGATTGGTTTTTGAGTTATAAGAAGAATTGTTGCTGTAGTTTGTTTGAGATTGTTATCGACAAATGAACATTAGACTTTGGAGAAAGTCAATTGTCGAACTCTTAACCAAAAGAACATTGAAAATGTGTGAGAGATTCAATTAAGAAATGGCGAAGATCTAGGATGCTCTACACACACTGTCAACGGAGGCGAAGGGCGTATCAAGCATCGTGTAGCACCAAAGACCAAAGAAATACTGAAGAGGGAGGTTAGCAATGGTAATAAATAATAGTAATTAAATTAAAAGATGCGGTTAGGTTGAATAAATCCAGTATAACTCATAGTTAATATTTAGACATTTCATACAATGAGTGTACAATCATTATACAACATTTGACATTATTTTAATTTATATATTATATAATTCAGCTACATAAGTTGCATTTTGGATGCGTTGAGATGCAAGCAATTCGCTCTTCTAGGCCATCCAGCTGGAATCAACTGCCTCAGTCCCTTAGGGCTGACTTTTTACTACCAGCCTATAGCTTCTGGAATTGGTAGAAAGAGATAGAAGGAGAGAGAAAGCCGTGAGAGATAGACTTTTTGGAACCTCCACTGGAAGTTGCCAAAGTATACTCCGCTGCAGCCCTACCACCCGACACCTACGTCATACAAGATAGATTCCCCGAAAGACAGTATTCTAGGTACCCTCCCATTGAAACTGGTGCCCAACCTAAAGATTTGAACCTCAGGTCGAACATGGACAAAATAACACTCTCACGAAGACAAGTAGCCTCCCCTCTACGCAACCAGTTCGTAGTAGCGCACGAATTGGGAGGGGATGGGCGAACATACAAATACACTTGCTATATTTCTCTGAGCATGTGTGCTGACAGTTGACAGTGTGTGTAGAGCATCCTAGAAGTAGTTTGCTATAGAAGTTGTCGTAATTACAATTAAATCAAATTCTTCATGCTTCAAGAAGGAAGAAAAATGTAGGTCTTTAGGGAAACTAGTAGAACACCATCTTCCATCTTGGAACCTTTCACCTTCCAGTGTGTCAATCATCTGAGACAAACCAATACAATACAATACTCGTTTATTGAAAACTCAGGAGCTGACAAATGCAACTTCAACAAATTACATGATTCAGGGCTTCTAAGGAGCGGTATAAACTAAGTCAGTAGGCATTCTTGTATAGGATGCGGGGTATGTAGTTACGGTCGTCTTTTTAAACCAACATTCAAAAACCTGAAAACCATGCTGAAATAAACAACTGTAAGTGTAGACTGAGTCACAGCAGAAATCTGACATTTTGGAATTATAGAGCAAATTTGCACAAGATGAAGAAACTGCTAAATCACAGAATTTGACAAAACACAACTAGTATAGCTACAGATATGCACAGTCAGTGTACAGATGGACAGCTTTACCCTGCATTTCAGAATAAAATATTATGTATCATAATTATTAAGAATTTGAAAGTCACTTACTCCAAATACTCTTTGGCCTCAGTATATGATGCATGTGCCATCATTTCATCATTATAAGTGACACTTTAGAAACAGGGTCCTTTAGCTTCTTCTGAAGTTTTTTTTTACCTCAGTCTGTGAATTTTGAACTTTAGGTTTTGGAGACGTGGTTAAGTTTTATCCAGCCGTGGAGGTACTGCGATCATCATTTGCCACCCGGAAAGGATCAGGATGTGGAAAACAAGGATGTTGAGGATAAATGGTAGACCCTTATATCATATTAGTTGGTCTTTTATTCTTATTTCTGTGCAACTGTACAATTGTTGAATTTTTATTTAATAATAACTATGATGTTCAATAATAATCACTGGAAATGTACATGTTTGAGACTTGACAAAACTGATCCAACCAACTTCCGACCGATAGCCAACATCTCCTTCATCTCCAAGGTCATCGAAAAGATCGTCGCATGCCAGCTTACTTCGTATCTTGAGACCAACAACCTGCTGCCTACGATCCAGTCTGGGTTTCATAAAGGTCATTCTACCGAGACCCTGCTGCTCCGCCCCCCCCTCTCCGACATCTACGGAGCTATTGACAGATAGCAACTCACTTTACTGGCACTTTTTGACGTTAGCGCGGCATTCGACACTGTGGACCATGAGATACTCCTCGAACGGTTGCAGATATCTTTTGGTCTGGCTGGTGCCTTCCTTTGCTGGTTGGAATCCTTCCTTGGGGAGCGCTCCCTATGTGTGGTTCATGGACCAACCATGGTTCCACGCCCCTATGGGCTACCTCAGGGCTCCGTCTTGGGCCCCTCCTCTACCTTTTGTACACTTCTGATCTTGCCTCGCTTCTTGCTTCTTATGCTGCTCTGGCCCAGCTATATGCAGACGATGTCCAGGCCTACTTGCATTGCTCTGCCTCAGACGCTATTGCGACCACTCAGGCTATGAGCTCGATCATGGGAGCCCTTGAGACCTGGATGTCGTCTAACTGGCTGTGGCTTAACTCTGCTAAAACCCAGTTCATCTGGCTGGGCACCCGCCAGCAACTGGCTAGGTTAGACATGGCTGCCCTCGCTGCCGCCTTCCCCCTTTTCATTTTTTCCTCTGTTGTGCGTGACCTAGACGTCACCTTGGACCGAGAGCTCACCTTTGCTCCTCATATTAACTCCCTTGGCCGTGACTGCTTCTTCCAATTGAGCCAGCTCCACGCTGTCGCCTGCTCACTCACTGCTTCTGCTACCTACACTAAATAATGTAATATAATTATAAGAGGTCGTTGTTCTAAATGGCCGCTACCATGAATCCCATGATATATATTTAGACTAAATATAGACATTGTATTGTATTGTATTGTATTTGAACACTTGTTATAGCGCCCCTACCAGATTTCCCATTCAGAGGCGCTCCCGACTACTGCGCGAACGCTGAATCGGAGTTTCACGATGGAAGACATAGATGGAAGCTTAACGCAGCCTTCCAACGACCTCTTATCATGGACGTATTATTACAAGCCTCTTATTATTCTTATATATAAAACGGAGTCTTCCACAGCCAATGAGGTTATAGTAGAACCCCACAGCGACATATTATTGCCTCTTATGAATCGGAGTCTACCACAGCTAACGAGAAATAGTAGAACTCCATACGTGTACGTACGTATGGTAAGTAGCGATTATCGGTTTTCAGTAACTTGCATTATATGATAATATTTGGATTGAGGACACCAAGTACCGTAACTGAGCTCATGATCAGAGCTAGTGCTATTACTATTCTCAAAAAGTGATAGCGAAGTATATATATATATATATATATATTCGTTTAATAGTAAAAAAAACCAGTTGACACACCGTGACTGGGAACAGTAAAGGGGACTACAACTGAACTGAAAAGTCTTTAAAGCATCATTTTTGGCTTAAAGGTTGCGGGCCAGATTTTACTGATTGTCTATATAGGATTCTGGGGATAAAATTGCAGTCATCCTTTGCCGGCAGGGTAAATTCGTGAGGTCTCTGGCGAAGGCTGTAATTGTGGCTTGACGGCGTGGGAAACAAGCTGTGCAGGACGTGGGTCTCATTGGCCCTTGCAGCACGAAAGAGGCCATCGTCTGCCTTGGCGGCCCTCTCTTCCGCACTGGGTGCTACCTCCGGCAGATACCCCAATCGCTGTGTTCTGCGCAGCAATCCCTCCATCCTTTTTCTGTCATCTGCGGTGGTGAAGCCCCACCATGCAGGTTTGGCGTACATGAGGCGTGCTATAGTGGTGGCCTCTGTGACCGTGTGCAGAGCCTTCTCTCTCCTGAGAACTCGCAACACATATAGGGAGCTGGAGTAGGCGGCACTGAGAACCTCATCGACATGCTATGAGACTCGCAGGTTGTCCTGTATTGTGTCTTCATGGATGAGACCCTTTCACCATTCAGAATGGGCGCCAGGTGCTACATGATCCGCCACCAGGCGACCACCATCTCACGAAACTTATTGGCATTGAGGCGCAGAAGTAGTTACAGAAAGTCTAACAGAAGAACCTGTGTATCGTGATATGGAATGTATTCTAGATTATATGGAAGACATGTTCATCAGCCAACACAGAAGAGGTAGAAGACAACAACCAAAATATGCAATCACCATTTTGAGTGGGTACTTCAACACTTGCCTTATAGCAACAATTCCATCGAAGGTTGGCATAATGCATGTAACAATGTGGTTGGATTTTCCCATCCAACTACAGCAAAACTTCAATATATTGAACCTTAACCCCTTTACCGTGGAATTAAATTTTTCTTAACTCTCACTCAGCGTGGAATTATTTTAAAAAAAATTTTTTTCGTGATATTCTGATATTTAGCATAATCAAGGTCAGGGAATCGATTTATCGTAGTGGCGATAGTGTCGGAATGTTACTATCCAAGATGGCGGCCAATATTGGCGCCAAAACAGAAAACAGTATATTTCAGGTCAGAGGTAAGCTACAATTACAGTTGCAGTGTCGAATATAATATTTTCAAGGTCAAGGAATCGATTTATCGCAGTGGCGATAGTGTCGGAATGTTACTATCCAAGATGGCGGCCAATATTGGCGCCAAAACAGAAAACAGTATATTTCAGGTCATAGGTAAGCTACAATAATAACTGAAGTATTAAATTTAACATTATCAAGGTCAAGGAATCGATTTATCGTAGTGGCGATAGTGTCGGTGTCGGAATATTACTATCCAAGATGGCGGCCAATATTGGCGCCAAAACAGAAAACAGTATATTTCAGGTCAGAGGTAAGCTACACTTACAGTTGCAGTGTCGAATATAATATTTTCAAGGTCAAAGAATCGATTTATCGTAGTGGCGATAGTGTCGGAATGTTACTATCCAAGATGGCGGCCAATATTGGCGCCAAAACAGAAAACAGTATATATCAGGTCATAGGTAAGCTACAATTACAGTTGCAGTGTCGAATATAATATTTTCAAGGTCAAGGATTCGATTTATCTAGTGGCGATAGTGACGGAATGTTACTATCCAAGATGGCGGCCAATATTGGCGCCAAAACAGAAAACAGTATATATCAGGTCATAGGTAAGCTATACAATAATAACTGAAGTATTAAATTTAACATTATCAAGGTCAAGGATTCGATTTATCATAGTGGCGATAGTGTCGGAATGTTTCTATCCAAGATGGCGGCCAATATGGACGCCAAAACACAAAAATATGTATATTTCAGGTCAAAGGTAAGCTACAATTACCGTTGCAGTGTCGAATATAATATTTTTAATGTCAAGAAATCGATGTATCGTCCGCAGACATACAAAATATAGAAGTAAACAACCGTCATGCACCACGACACATCAAAATTTATGTCTAGCACAACAAACAACATGGACTTATTGTATAAAAGTGATATTCGCAACTTATCTCAATAGATGAACTTGAAGGAAAACAACCGTCATGCACCACGACACATCAAAATTTATGTCTAGCACAACAAACAACATGGACTTATTGAAATATACTGTTTTCTGTTTTGGCGCCAATATTGGCCGCCATCTTGGATAGTAACATTCCGTCACTATCGCCACTACGATAAATCAAATCCTTGACCTTGAAAATATTATATTCGACACTGCAACTGTAATTGTAGCTTACCTCTGACCTGAAATATACTGTTTTCTTTTTTGGCGCCAATATTGGCCGCCATCTTGGATAGTAACATTCCGACACTATCGCCACTACGACAAATCGAATCCTTGACCTTGAAAATATTATATTCGACACTGAAACTGTAATTGTAGCTTACCTCTGACCTTAAATATACTGTTTTCTGTTTTGGCGCCAATATTGGCCGCCATCTTGGATAGTAACATTCCGTCACTATCGCCACTAGGATAAATCGATTCCTTGACCTTGAAAAATATTATATTCGACACTGCAACTGTAATTGTAGCTTACCTCTGACCTGAAATATACTGTTTTCTGTTTTGGCGCCAATATTGGCCGCCATCTTGGATAGTAACATTCCGACACTATCGCCACTACGATAAATCGAATCCTTGACCTTGAAAATATTATATTCGACACTGAAACTGTAATTGTAGCTTACCTCTGACCTGAAATATACTGTTTTCTGTTTTGGCGCCAATATTGGCCGCCATCTTGGATAGTAACATTCAGTCACTATCGCCACTACGATAAATAGAATCCTTGACCTTGAAAATATTATATTCGACACTGCAACTGTAATTGTAGCTTACCTATGACCTGATATATACTGTTTTCTGTTTTGGCGCCAATATTGGCCGCCATCTTGGATAGTAACATTCCGACACTATCGCCACTACGATAGATCGATTCCTTGACCTTGATAATGTTAAATTTAGTACTTCATTTGTTATTGTAGCTTACCTGTGACCTGATATATACTGTTTTCTGTGTTGGCGCCAATATTGTCCGCCATCTTGGTTTAAAATGCCTTTTGGGGGTGATCCCGTGGTCGGATTTTGTCGGATTTTGGATATGTTATTCAGCAATGGAAACCGAGCAGGAAACCGTTTAAAAAGCTTCGGAAGCAATATTGCCCAGGTCTAACTGCAAATTGCCTCGACTAACTATCGTAGCCCGAGTTAACTCGGGCTCCACGGTATGAGAACGGATTACGCAGCCCGAGTTAACTCGGGCTCCACGGTAAAGGGGTTAAGGGACCATGATCAACAGTTTGATATATCATGGATGTCAGCCAACCGACTAAATCTTAACTCCTCTAAAACTCAATTGATCTGGTTTGGAACCAAACAGCAGCTCCTTAAACTTGACCTCCCACTTCTGAAGTCAATGTATCCTGATTTCACATATTCATCCAGTGTCCGCGACTTGATAGCACCCTGTCGTTCTGCGAGCACCTTATGCACTTGACGCGCTCATGTTACTATCACCTGAGGCGCCTGAGAGCCATCAGAAGATCTTTTTCCTCTTCTGTCTTTACAACCATAGTCCATGCTTTCATCTGCTGTCGCATTGACTACTGCAATTCACTATTGGTGGGCTTCCCAAGGCAAGCATATCCTCCCTTCAGTCGGTTATGAACTCGGCAGCCAGGCTCATCGCCCGTCTCCCTCGCTACTCTCACATCTTCACCTACATGACTGATGTACTAAGCTGGCTCCCCGTTGCCTCTCGTATCCAATACAAGGTACTGCTCTTAGTCTTAAGAACTCAACTGGGCCTAGCTCCTAAATATCTTTGTGACTTAATGCGCAAACCTCTATCTGCTGTCTCTTCCCGCCCTCTCCTGTCTGCAGATCGACTTGATCTCCTAGTTCAGGGGTCTCCAAAGTACGACCCGCGGGCCACATCCGGCCCGCTAAGACCTTTAATCTGGCCCGCAGAACTCTCCTTGAAGAAACAAACTAAATTGGGAAAATTGAAAATTTTAACGCCGCTGTACTCTGACATGCATATTGCACACTAATCAGGACTAACGAGAAACTATCTTAATTGTTATTGATACCTGCATTGAAATTCTGCACTGCATCAGACCTCAGGAATAAATAGTCTGTTTAAAGTTATTCATTCGTGGTTTTTTCTTCGGAGTTTTGGCCCTTGGAGCTTTAGAAAGTCAGCAATGTGGCCCCCCGCTGGAAAACTTTGGAGACCTCTGTCCTAGTTCCCTGGCAAGGACTGCCACAACTTAGCACCGTGCCTTCGCCATCGTGGGCCCTTCTAGGTCGAATGACCTTCCCCCTCAATCCGTAGTAAGATTTTAGTCGGGTCCCACCTTCATTCCTTCGTTGCTTGAAGACTTTCTTATTTCCTCGGGCTGTCACGCTGAATAGCTAGTACTGTAAGAGGCGCTTTACAAATTCTCAGATACGATACGATATCAGAGGTTCGTTATAGGGGAGATATGACGTCCTGCTCTTTCAGACTTGATGCATGTAATGTCGTGTAAATCTAAAAATTTCCAAGCTCCACACAAAATATGTGTTGGAGAGACTTGCTTATTCACTGTAAATGTAAATATTTCTATATAGTGACCGCATGTCTTCGACCCTGCTCATTTTTCAATGAATTGATTGGGTGAGATCCTTCACCACCGCTGCCCGTTTGAATGGGCGCCATGCCACCGTGAACGGAAGCTATCATGTAAACTTTAACATGAACTGCAAGTCCGTTTTGCATGACAATTATGACTTTGTGTTTAAAAAATTAGAGATACATATAATAGTTTAAAAGTACAGTCTGTAAAAGTATTTAATGTATAATGTTCAGTAAAACAACAGAAACATTCTCGACAACAACAAACCTGAACAGAAAGTTTCTAGCAAAGTTGCTAAAATAGAATTTACGCAGCTAGAACGTGGCATGGAGTTCACATTAGGTTAATGTACTACATATACTAAGAATATCCCGTTTCAGTGATCCATACAATGCCGAGTGAACACAGAGTTCAGTTGCCAGAATTTCTAATATTGTTCTGATAAATGTCACGTTTGTAGCAAAGGTCGTAATGATGACTAACAACATGTAGGTTTAGCAAGGTCAGTCCTAGTAATATGGGGCCATAGAACCCCCAATAGCAATAGCAGTGACAGATCCAGGGTTGTTAGCATTGGGCAAGGGGAATGCCGTAGGGTCCACGCTCTACAGCTCACGATGCACACTGCTGGCATTAAAGGCGATGGTATGTAGCTGTAACGGTCCCCTAATAATAGGTATTTGTCTACTTTTGGGTATGCCCTGATCGTGAGCACGTGTTACCTGTAATGTTTATATCCATTGTAATTGGTTGAATGTATGTCAAGTTATCGAGTTCAACCAATGAAATCAATCCAACACATTTCCAGTTTGAATATTTATTAACATGAAAATGTCAAACTAATGAAATATATTTAAATATGGTCTCGTTTTCTAGTCTAGGGTAATTTATTAAGATTGTTTTAATACTCTAATCTAACCTTACTTAAACCAGCGCAGTCTACATGGTATTAAGCCTTAAGTGAAACTATATACCTCCCACGTAGATAGTTTTGTAGTCACTTCTGTGCAACCCCAACGGTCTTCCCTTCGTATACGTGTAGTCTTCGCTATTGGACAACGATGACGATGGCCATGGCTTTCGTTGAATTGGTGAGTGAGTTTCTTCTGTAGATTGTAGAATTCGTGTTGTATCGCATCTTCTTAGAATGAATGAGAATATGGATGAGTTATATGAATCTCTTCGCTTTAATATCCACTTCACTATTGTCGACAATCCAACCGTCCAGTTCGGGGAAGTTCCGATGAACTTAACAACGTATATACTATATATTTTTTAATTTCTACAGAAATCGACACGACATTTAACTCCATTCGATTAAAAGATTCCTTTGGCAGAATCTAACTTCGCAGCACTGTTCGTACACTCCTTGAGTATAGTTCTTATCATAAACTTATCGATTTACGATAAAAAGAACTTTCTAACGCTCTAATGCTTCAAAATCACAATTAGAAACGTAACACAGTGACCATTCTCCTCCAGCATCGAACGAAGAAGATCCTTAATGGTCCTTTGCACACCACACCATTCTTCTAGCACGCATGCGCGGCCAATGTCTGTTAGTCAACCGTGACATCCCAACAATATACATATGCCGCCAAGATATCTTTAAAAATATATTGTAATGAGAAATAAGATTTATTAGTAAACAGTCCAAAAAATATGCTTACTGTTACAAAAATATGTTAACTCCACAAACTTTATTACCATTCTATTCTTTCCACAACAAACTTAATAAAGAGTAACAACAATGTGCAATGGAGACTCGCTGGAGACTTTTAGCCACATTCCAGATTCCATGTAGTTGTTCATCAATCGAGTTCTGTACTTGTTTTTCACATACTTCAAACAAGAGAAGTCTGCTTCACGCACATAAGGCGCGGTGGTGTAGGGGTATGTTCGGTGCCTTGCAGCTGGAGGGTTGCGGGTTCGAATCCACCTCAAGCCGCCACATAGGGACCCTGGGCAAGTCCTTCACTCGCAATTGCTCATGCGCTTCGACGTGAAACTCCGATTCAGTGTCAGCGCTGTAGTCGGGAGCGCCTTTGAGTAGAAATCTTAAAGGGGCGCTATAGCAAGTGCTCATACATACATACATACATCATATACATAGGTGGGGGGCTCGATAGCGCATTGGATAACACGCTGGCATGGAGAGCAAGAGGTACCGAGTTTAAACTCCGTAGGGCGGATATGCTTTGTAGGCTGCTATTAGTGCCGTGTATTGCAGGCTGTCTGTTCTGTTAGTAGTTAAGATTTAAATTGCATAACATGTAAATGTACAGCGCAGGGTTTACGTTCAAAACCGCGATCACAAAACAGCGATCGTCAAAACCGCGATCACAAAATAGCGATGCACAAAACAGCGACGGCATAAAATAGCGATCATCAAAACAGCGATTTCACCAATTTATTATAGAAAGTTTTAAATGTATCACGAAGTATACATAATTATAACAAATGTAATGTTAAATTTGAAGACTTAAATTATATCCAATTCCACGAGGGTAATCCAATATAGGTCGATTAGTGTAATCGCCAACGATGCTTTTATTTTGTCTGCAGTTTCTCTGTGGATTCTTCAAGATGGATTTGTTATTTGTCCTGCGATGTAGGCCTACATGTTAAGTTCAGTTAAGTTCGCAATCAGGACCAATCAACGCTGTCATTTCCGCTGTCACTCCAACAACTTCAATAATAATAATAATATAATAATAATATCTTTTCTTTAATTTAGCGCCTGACAAACGCACTGCGCTGTACATTTACATGTTATGCAATTGAAACAATCTTAACTAGTTAACTACTAACAGAACAGACAGCTTGTAATACAACGGCGCTAATAGCAGCCTACAAAGCAAATCCGCCCTAACGGGGCTCGAACTCGGTACCTCTCGCACTCTTCGCCAGATGTTATCCAATGATTTAGTAAATAATTAACGCTAATATTAGGTTCGCAATCAGGACCAATCAACATACATTAAATAAGTCAATAGTCGAATTTAATCGCTGTTTTGATGATCGCTATTTTATGCAGTCGCTGTTTTGTACATCGCTATTTTGTGATCGCGGTTTTGACGATCGCTGTTTTGTGATCGCGGTTTTGAACGTAGACCCAGCGCAGTGCATTTGTCAGGCGCTTAATAAAGTAAAGATTATTATTATTATTATTATTAGGTGCTTCCAAAGAGGACCAGGGTAGTTCTTGCCAATCCTTTGAGTTTAGGGTATTCCACAGCCAGCTTCAACACCTCCAGTAAATCAGTTTACCCTTGAACTTCTTTATGAGTTGTTCGTTGTTTGTCGCTATTTAACTCCCCCAATGCCATTTGAAGGTCCAGGGTGCATTCTCTGTCTTCACCAGATGAGAAGAAGCAACAAGTAGCAGTGCTGGCACACATGTTGAAGTCATGGAATCATTCAGTGAATTGTTGCAGCAGGGCATTAAGGACACCATATGAAGGACTTCAAGGACACCACATAACCTCTGTTCTCAAATTCCTTAATTGGCTAAAAGTCCGTCAGCATATCCATTAAAAAATTGTATATCTTACCTACAATGCCTTTCTTCTGCTTGCCCTTTCCTCTGCAGCTTTCCACTCACAACTGAAAACTGAACTCTTCAAGCTATCCTATCCTGATTCTACTTCTGAGCCATGACTCATCAATGATTACCACCGTATAGCTCGTACTATGCTGTCGCTTGGGCTTGACCTCTCCAGATTCTGGCTGGATACTGGAACAGACCGAACAATCTGTGCCACTGCGCACTTGATTTGATATAGCGTTGGTAGCTTGTGTGTGGCACTTAGAGATTTAGGAGATTTACATTACCAGGTATATTACAAGGACGACAGTAAGGGATGCAGTTGGAATGTTAACCCCGTCTACTTCATCACTTTCCATTAGAAATGTCGGTTATGGAAATTAAAGACAATGATTTCTCAGAAGACAGCAGTTTCTAAGAACTCTTGTAGGCCTACCCTGCGATGCATGAAGCAAACATTGCAGATTTTCAGAGTAGGCCTATGCCAGAGAGGTGAGGAATTTGCTGTCACTTAAGGAACAGTTTTTATTTGCAGAATTCCACAATTTCCTTAAGTATGAATTTGGCTGCCAAAACATTATCATTAGTTCAACTGTCCGCAGCCACCAATTCTCACTCTCACTGCCACAGACGGCTGTAGGTTGTGTGCTGCTGATCTAAATTATTCTCAGCAAAAAACACTAATAGCTGTGAATATCGACAAACTGTTGCATGCCTTTAGTTTAACAATTCCAGCAAATATGGTTTATGGGAGGAATCACTTCATTCTTAAATTTCATATGCAAAATCAACATTTTTGAAACATGTGGAATGAACAGACTAATCACATAATGGCATTGTGGCTGAGACCGGAATTTGGGAAGACCAAAGTTGTTAACAATAAAATATTTAAACTTTTATAGTGCATTTTCAAACCTAGTTAAATTTTTTGTGCTACCAGAAAAAGTGTGCGATGACTTAACAAGTTGCATGCAATCACGCAGCTTAGTCATTGGTGTACATACATAAGCATATATATGTGCATTTATTTTAGGAGACCGTTTGTTTCTGATCATCTGCTCTTCTACACTGTGCTGTTTCACAGTTTTCTTGAGAGAGCATTGCGCATGGAGCTAAGTTCCTACAAGAATGCCTATATGCTCTTCCGAGTCTCAAAGGTTTGTTTGATCATTATTCATGCACAGTAACCTAGTGGATAGTGTGCTGGACTGTCAACCGACGGGGTTGAAGGTTCAAATTCCACCAGAGCAGACATTTGTTTCAAGATTTCGGCTCCACCTGTGCCCCTCCCCTATTCAACTCATCTATAATGAGTACAGTGACTGCACACTGTTAGTGAGAAGATCAGACAGGGAGAGAACAGGAGATGTCACCTCTGCAATAGGAGCTGGCAAAAGCATCTTGCTTTTGACATCTTGTGCCAAGGTTGTGAAAAATTAAGTTGCTAACACTTCATATCCATGGCTACCCAGGGCTAGCTTGAGGGACTACTCTTGTACTTCTATTCATGTTGAGTAATACCAAAGTTGGCAGGACTTTTGTCAATGCTCATTTGGATGTCACTAATTTACATTGGAGTGCTTCTGCTGTATTTTCTGAGTGCTACCAATTGGAATGCTTCTACTGTGTTTTGGAGTGCTATCTCTGGCACCAAGCATCTCTTAGGGCAGTTAGAAATGTCAAGCTTTTTGGAATCTTCAGAAAAATGTTAAAGAGACCCATAAAGCCACAGTTACCAGGTAAATATTGCACAGATAGAAAGGTTTTTAGCATAGCCCTTAAATTGTTTTGATCAGAAAGTCTTAACTCTTTAACAACGAGCGTGTACTAAAATGTATGGGAAACCATACATTTTAGTATACATACATGGCTCGTCGTTAAAGGGTTAGGCATCAGTTGTTTGCTGGCAGTGTTCCATGCGAAAGTAAAATTTTAGGTAGAAATTTTTAAAACATACTGTTTGATATTGCTATCCTCTAGGCACTGCTCTGGAACTTGTTTGGAAACTTACTTAATGTCCAACGCTGACTAGTCTGGACTTGGGAAAAGAAGGATGAGTTGCTTTTTTAGCTTCTGGCAACCTCCAGTTATTTATGCACAAAATAACCTTTATTAAAGCAAATATTCAATGGAACTTTTTAAAGATAGGCTTTAACATTGTCTTTTTGTTGTTATACAAGCTTGAGTAAATATTTGTAATAATGACACCAAGATTTTTGCATGTGATCTGAATTCGATTTATCCATTTGTTCTGTAGATTCTGAGTCTGCCAAATCTGAATAACATCCTAAGTGACGGTACGTATTATTATTATTTTTTTTTTACCTGAGGTACCTCAGATCCCTCAGGAATTAAAAAATTATCCAGCGATGCAAAAATGCATTCTGGGAGGGCTAGACCTCGTCAAGATCAGGTGGAGCAAAGGTGCCTAGGAAGGCGATGGCGTAAAAGCATTGGATTATGATGGCAATGCGCTGGAAAAGATGGCAGGTTTCTCTCAGATCCCCGGTTATTAATTAAATTTGTAACCCGTGCAAGGTCACACCGAAAAGTGAATCTGAGGTGCGGATAGTCAGCCGCCATCCATTCATTCAATCCATCCAATCATTGGTCCATTTGTCCATCCAGTGTGTTAACCGATATGGCATGTTAAGTTAATAGATTTGGGGGACATAACACCACTTCAAGTTAAGCGGAACAGCATGTTATCCAGGAGTTTGTTAACAACTCCACACTGTGTATAACCTGTGAAGGATATGAAGGATTAGAAACTCTTATTCTGAGAGATCAGTTTTTCATCAATTGTGACAATGAGATGAGAAAGTTCTTGAAAGAAAAAGGGAAGTTGAGACCATCATAGTCCTAGTGCAGTGGTTTTCAAACTTTATTTTTATTGTACTCCCAGGAAAAAAAATTGAGTTTTGGCGTACCCCCAACAAGGTCAGATCAAAAACAACATGCGAGCGTGAAGTCCCCTTGCAATTAACAACTCCTTTTAATCATTGGTGCAGACCGGGTATTATAGTCATAGGTAGAAAATGTTAAAAGTAATATAATTTTAACTTAAGAATGTAGTCATATTAACAAAAAGGAAAAATAAAATCACTATTATAAAGTGTTAATGTGAGCAGTGGGCTTATTTTGACAAGCACAGATTTACAATATCTGGTTTAATATTTGTCAATTTTAAACACAACTCTGGTTCGAGTTCAAGTCTTGTTTTGTATTTGTTTTGATCGCAAGCATAGCTGACAAATCTGTTTCACACAGATATGACGTGCTGAAAGGAATCAAAAATTTAAAGCTCGGTCAGAAATTAATCCATATTCAGCTCTTCGTTTCAGCCAAATATCACACAACATGTCTTTCTTGAATTCGTTCTTCAATCCACCATAATATGATAGTTCAACAAACTGGTCTCTTTCCTGGACTGAAAAATCAGCCGGCAACACTACATCCGATGACATAAACGCATAGAAATGTACAGAAAAATAAGCGAACGGTGGAGGTAGAATAGATAATGAAAGAAAGATGGACATGAAGTCCAGAAGTATAGAAAATTTAAAATTTTAATTTTTTGAAATTTTCGCGTACCCCTTAGACTCCTTAGTGACACCTGGTGTACCCCCAGGGGTACGCGTACCACAGTTTGAAAACCTCTGTCCTAGTGAACTCGTTTTCACTACAAGCCTCTTCGCTATCATTCCGTTCTGGTTTAATGGCACAATACAATATTGCCATTTCCTTGTTTTCCTCTTTTTCTTCGCATCTCATCATCGCTACCTGATGCGTTCTCATCTGTCTACTACCCTTATCGCATTGTGCTACCCACACCGGAAACACCCTGTAGAAGCAAGGTTGCAGTGTGATTCAAGTTAACTGGAACTGAAACGGAAATGGCCAAGAAACTTAAACTAAATAGAAACTGGAATGGCCAAAACTTTAATAGAAACTGAGATTCAAAACTGAAATTCAAAAACTGAAATTCAAAAACTGAAATTGATAGTTAGATGCATTAATTTGCCAATTTAAAAGGTACTTTATTTAGATCAGTGCGTAATCTTATTTATCAATATAAATATTCATATATCAATGTCTTTTCTTGCCATCCTCAATGATGGTTTCATTTATATCCAGTGATCTCTAATAATAGTTACTAATACAAATCAGCGGTTTTATCGATTGGACGAAAGTTACCGAATGTTTGTTTTTGAAATTGTGTTTAAGTAATGAACAATTTCTGTTATAGTTTAGTGTTTAAATATATCAAAATATTTCGCTATGAGTATTCATTATGAGTTGTAGAAATTAGAAAATGAGAGAGCGCAGTGTGGGACTACTATTTGCAAGACGTTTTGAACGACCATTCCGCATGTAGGCCTACTGTAATGGTTAACAACAAGCCATGTGGTCGCAAAATCTCAGGGCACAACTGTACTAATGCTCGAGTCCATTTGACAGCGCTTCACATGGCAATAACCGTCCCGGCAATAACCTCTTGGCAAAAATGATAACAACTTCTTGGCAAAGCGGCAAAAACCTCTTGGTAAAAATTGAAACTATTAATTATTATGGTAATAAAATATGGAATCCTCACAGTTAGCTTCATTTTTATCCATCTAGTTTAACTTGCGGGAATCTTGCTTGCAATCTTGCAATCTTGCAATCTTGCTTGATTGCTTGAGCCACAGGCTAAAATGTCAAATCTTGCGACGACTAGTTCGATCACTTACAATCATTCAATCGTCGTGAAACTTGGCAGACAGACTCGCCCTCGCACACACTTCATTCTATCAAAATTTCAGCTCCCCAAAAAGGCTAGCTTATAGAATCGGGGACTCAACTTTTCGAATCGGGAATCCCCTTTTCCGACACGCAGCGTTGTGATTGGCCAGCGTTGCCATTGGCTGCAACAGAAACGGGTGCGGTGCTTGATTAAACGGACGCTATGTTGTAAAATGAACGCGGACTATATATTTGTAGAGGTAACTGCTTAATATCACGGATTATAGGATACTAGATGGATATAGTAAAAAACTTTGTTTTTACTATTGGTTCTTTTTATTATCCATCTAGTTTAACTTGCGGGAATCTTGCTTGATTGCATGCATCTTGATTGATTGAGCCACAGGCTAAATAGTCAAATCTTGCGACGACTAGTTCGATCACTTACAATCATTCAATCGTCGTGAAACTTGGCAGACAGACTCGCCCTCGCACACACTTCATTCTATCAAAATTTCAGCTCCCCCAAAAAGGCTAGCTTATAGAATCGGGGACTCAACTTTTCGAATCGGGAATCCCCTTTTCCGAAACGCACCGTTGTGATTGGCCAGCGTTGTGATTGGCTGCAACAATAATGGGCGCGCTGCCTCGTTAAGCGTGCTATGTTGTAAAATGAACGCGGACTATTTTCAGAGTACACGTTATAGGATACTAGATGGATATAGTAAAAAACTTTGTTTTTACTATTGGTTCTTTTATTTATCCATCTAGTTTAACTTGCGGGAATCTTGCTTGCTTGATTGAGCCACAGGCTAAAAAGTCAAATCTTGCGACGACTAGTTCGATCACTTACAATCATTCAATCGTCGTGAAACTTGGCAGATAGACTCGCCCTCGCACACACTTCATTCTATCAAAATTTCAGCTCCTCCAAAAGAGGCTAGCTTATAGAATCGGGGACTAAACTTTTCGAATCGGGGAATCCCCTTTTCCGATACGGAGCGTTGTGATTGGCCAGCGTTGTGATTGGCCGCAGTCGTAAAATGAACGCGGACTATATATTTGTAGAGGTAACTGCTTCATAAGACGCATTATAGGATACTAGATGGATATAGTAAAAACTTTGTTTTTACGGGCTGTATTTTATTATCCATCTAGTTTAACTTGCGGGAATCTTGCTTGCTTGAATGTTTGCTTGATTGATTGAGCCACAGGCTAAAAAGTCAAATCTTGCGACGACTAGTTCGATCACTTACAATCATTCAATCGTCGTGAAACTTGGCATATAGACTCGCCCTCGCACACACTTCATTCTATCAAAATTTCAGCTCCCCAAAAAGGCTAGCTTATAGAATCGGGGACTCAACTTTTCGAATCGGGAATCCCCTTTTCCGAAACGCAGCGTTGCCATTGGCCAGCGTTGCCATTGGTCGCAACAGAAACGGGTGCGCTGCTTCATTAAACGCATGCTATGTTGTAAAATGAACGCGGACTATATATTTGTAGAGGTAACTGCTTCGTAAGACGCATTATAGGATACTAGATGGATATAGTAAAAACTTTGTTTTTACGGGCTGTATTTTTTTATCCATCTAGTTTAACTTGCTTGAATCTTGCTTGCTTGCTTGCTTGCTTGCTTGCTTGCTTGCTTGCTTGCTTGATTGATTGAGCCACAGGCTAAAAAGTCAAATCTTGCGACGACTAGTTCGATCACTTACAATCATTCAATCGTCGTGAAACTTGGCAGATAGACTCGCCCTCGCACACACTTCATTCTATCAAAATTTCAGCTCCCCAAAAAGGCTAGCTTATAGAATCGGGGACTAAACTTTTCGAATCGGGGAATCCCCTTTTCCGATACGCAGCGTTGTGATTGGCCAGCGTTGTGATTGGCCGCAGTCGTAAAATGAACGCGGACTATATATTTGTAGAGGTAACTGCTTCATAAGACGCATTATAGGATACTAGATGGATATAGTAAAACACTTTGTTTTTACGGGCTGTATTTTATTATCCATCTACTTTAACTTACGGAAATCTTGCTTGCTTGAGCCACAGGCTAAAAAGTCAAATCTTGCGACGACTAATTCGATCACTTACAATCATTCAATCGTCATGAAACTTGGCAGATAGACTCGCCCTCGCAGACACTTCATTCTATAAAAATTTCAGCTCCCCAAAAAAGGCAAGCTTATAGAATCGGGGACTCAACTTTTCGAATCGGGAATCAACTTTTCCGATACGCAGCGTTGCCATTGGCCGCAACAAAAACGGGCGCGCTGCCTGATTAAACGCACGCTATGGCGTAAAATGAACGCGGACTATATATTTGTAGAGGTAACTGCTTCATAAGACGCATTATAGGATAGTAGATGGATATAGTAAAAAACTTTGTTTTTACGGGCTGTATTTTTTATTTATCTCGCTTGCTACTTTACAGGGTTGACTGATTTAAATATAGCATGATTTAAATCAATTAAGTTTTTCCTAATAAAAATCACCTGATTTAAATAACCATATAATTTCTTCCTAATAAAAAGTCAATTACAAGTTTTACATAAGTACAGTCGATATCGATTGGTGTAATTATGAATTAGAAATTTAGCCCTACCATTGGCTTCTATACACTACTAATAAATTATATACTACCAGGTAAGTAGGCTATATACCACATAGAAAAGGCAATGACCCTGTTGATTGAACATTACTAGTGCAAGTGCAAATGGCAGTTTATTCTGGAGTAGTTGAACCGTAGGTCAGATTTTTTTACCTTAATCTCACATAATTGACTTTAACTGCATTTATGCTATGGGGTAATATAATAATAATAATAATCTTTTCTTTATTGAAGCGCCTAACAAACCCACTCCGCTGTACATTTACATGTTATGCAATTGAAACAACAAATGACAGAAGACATAAATCTTAACTACTAACAGAACAGACAACCTGCAATACACGGCGCTAATAGCAGCCTACAAAGCTGTCCGCCCTACGGGACTCGAACTCGGTACCTCTCGCTCTCTATGCCAGTGTGTTATCCAATGCGCTATCAGGCCCCCCGATTTACTAACTAGTTTTAATTTCTTACAAGAAACATTTATTATAACTATGCAGTTTGTGCAGTCTGTGCCTTGCCTTAACTTTGGAAAAAACGGGTAACAACTGGCAATAACCGGTTATTGCCACTGTCCCGGCAAAAATAGGTTTTTGCAGGCATTAACCCAACCTTGGTAGCTTGTAATATTTGTAAATCTATTTCATTACTGACTATTTTTTTACCTTAATCTCACATAATTGACTTTAACTGCATTTATGCTATGGGGTAATATAATAATAATAATCTTTTCTTTATTGAAGCGCCTGACAAACCCACTCCGCTGTACATTTACATGTTATGCAATTGAAACAACAAATGACAGAAGACATAAATCTTAACTACTAACAGAACAGACAACCTGCAATACATGGCGCTAATAGCAGCCTACAAAGCTGTCCGCCCTACGGGACTCGAACTCGGTACCTCTCGCTCTCTATGCCAGTGTGTTATCCAATGCGCTATCAGACCCCCCGATTTACTAACTAGTTTTAATTTCTTACAAGAAACATTTATTATAACTATGCAGTTTGTGCAGTCTGTGCCTTGCCTTAACTTTGGAAAAAACGGGTAACAACTGGCATAACCGGTTATTGCCACTGTCCCGGCAAAAATAGGTTTTTGCAGGCATTAACCCAACCTTGGTAGCTTGTAATATTTGTAAATCTGTTACATTACTGACTATTCAGTAGCTGAAGCTATCTTACTTTATGATGAAAGGTTCTGTGTCATATAAAATTATCAATACATACTAGCAATTTTTCAATAAGAAACAACATGTGTGAACATGTTCATATCACGCATTAGCTCGTAAGTTTGCTTAACAACGTCAAAAACTGAAATAGAAATTGGCTGATAACTGATAACAATAGAAATTCAGTGAAAACTTGAACTGAAATAGAAAGTGAAATCAGTCCGAAAAACTGTAATCGAAACTGGAATGAGGCTATTCCAGTTAACTGAAACTGAAATAAATAAAAAACTTTAATCACACTGCAAGGTTGGGAAACCGAGTTGACCTGATCAGTAAAAGAAAACCTAAATCATCACCTCATGGCAGCCTTTGGTAACAAAAGTAACTTTTGTAAGTAAGTTTGTAAAGTAAGTTTTGGTAACAACAATGAACAGTCAGGAATTTCCATGTGCTTCTCCTGTGAACCTTCAGAACTACACAATAAAGATTTCAGCAACACAACATCCCTTTGCCAAGAATAGCGCTGATGCAACCTTTTCTTGTGCAATAATTTGAAATTCCTGACTGTTTGTTGTTAGTTGTTACCATAAACATGGTGATTGCCATGAGGTTCTTCCTACTTCCAACTTAGGCGTCTCCGGGCTATGCGAAGATCTGTTTTGTCCTCAACCTTTACCTCAATAACTCATGCTTTCATCTGCTCTCGGGGATAGACTATTGTAATTCTCTCCTTACTGGTCTTGCTAAGTTCTGTCTATCTCCTTTTCTATCTGTACTTAGCACTGCTGCTAGACTGATCTTCCTCGATTCTCCCATATTTCTACTTTTATGGTTGAATAACTTCATAGGCTCCCTTTTTCTGCCCATATGGAATTCAGAGTTCTCATTCTAGTCCTTAAGATTCAATTGGGTCTTGCTCCGAAATATCTTCATGATCTAAATTCTTCACTCCTCTCTGTGACTTTGCGGTATCCTCTGCTCTGACTGTCTTGACTTCCATGGCTCAATCCAGATCCTTTGCCTGCATAGGCCCTTCTCTATGAAATGGTCTTCCCCCACATGAGCTCCACTGGTAGCATTTCTTCATCTTTCTCTCACCTTAAATCTTGCCTTTTTCTCGAGGTCTCTCACACTGGGAGTGCTTCTGAATGGATTACGCTGGGAGAAGCGCTATAGAAATGGTCAAATACAATACAATATACTTTGAATATATATGTAAACTTTGCAGCATCGGGTACCAAAGAACTCATGATTCTTCAAACAGTTTTCTGTCATGAAGCAAGTGTCAGAAGCACTCATGGTAGCTGCTAGTTGCTGACAGGACATTTTGTACTTCCTGATCCAGCAATAGTAGCTTTTTATATCAACTGTCTATTTTGTAAAATGTGAGCGTTTGTTTTGCATTAATACAAGGTTACTTGCTTACAAAAGCTAGAATTTAAATCTGAGCAGTACAAGGTTAATTACTGCAGACAAATGCATTTTTCATGATGGATTCACTTCACCAGCATATTTGCTTTCAGCTGAAAGTATGATGCTTCTTCTTTTTGATTGATTTGCTTTCAGCTGAAAGTATGATGCATGATCCTTTTGATCGATTTGCTCGACCTGTGTCAAATCATTCAACCGATTCTGTGATGAACAGCAGCTACCGTTCCGTAAACAGTCCCATGACTAACTTTGCACTCCAGTTCTCTGATCTAGAAGGAGTTCGTTTCCAGTATCGACCCCTACTTGGTCTCAACACACAACAAACGGTAGAGAGTTCTACTTAGATTTTGCCTCTGTTGCATATTTCTTCTAATAATTGGATGAGTGCCTGTATCTATTTTTTGCCATAATTACGCCATGGTACATGTAAATGCCTGATGGTAGCATGGCAGTTGATTATTTAATCAGTTGGAGTCAGAATTGCCTTGTGTGCTCGTAAGAGTGCTACCATTGATATGTATAATATATAAATATATCAGTAGAGAGAGTATCTCCTATCCATGCTGAAGTCGGCCAATCAAAACTGCCTTTTGACCGTTAAGCTATTCAAAATGGCGAAACAATCAACTTTAACTCGTGTAATGTTTGGATGTAGCAATTTATTAATGCCCGAAAACAAGGCCATTGGAATATCATTTTATCAGTAAGTTATTTTGTGTCTGTTGTACTTTTTGCAAGGCATAAGCTTCTAAAAGAAATTAAACAGTCTCGTTTAAGCCTGACCATGTCCGTGAATTTCAACCAATCAAAACACGTCATTTGAATACCCAAACTCTCGGTAATAGATTTTAGGCCTTAACCATCGATATCTATATTTAGACCGTCTAACCATCAAGGTTGCTTAACAATTGTGACTTCACAGCGACCTGCAGGGAAGATACGTCATACTCTCTCTAGCGCTTTAATATATCTCATTTGGTGCTACTCAATTTAATGATTGCAATATCAATTGTCTCGCCTCAATATTTATGTTTGACACATTAACGACGCTAAAAGCGACTGGGAAACCAATGCAACTCGTCATTAAGTGTTAATACCTAACACGTTCTTCTTATTTTCATTTAAGGCGTCTTAGGGCTGTTCGGCATTCTGTCTCATCTTCTGTTTTCACCACTCTGGTTCATGCTTTTATATGCTCCCGAATTGATTACTGTAATTCTCTTCTCATTGGTCTTCCTAAGGTTCGTCTTTCACCTCTTCAGTCGGTCCTAAATGCTGCCGCCAGATTAATAGCACGCCTACCACGGTACTCTCACATTTCTACTTTCATGTTTGAACAACTGCACTGGCTTCTCTGACTGCTCGCATTAAATTCAAAATCCTCATTCTAGTCTTCAAGACACAAAGGGGTCTTGCCCAAAAATATTTAGCTGATGTATTACTCTGGCCTCTTTCAGCCTTCTCCCATCGACCACTACGCTCATCAAACAGACTTGAGCTTCTAGTTCCTCATACTAGAACAGCTATGGCTCAGTCCCGGTCCTTTACCTCTCTTTGGAATGCGCTGTCTCCATCTACTCGCTCTCGAATTCTAGCTAGTAACCTCTCTTCCACCTTTGCTTTTCTCAAAACCTGTTTCTTCTCTTTGGCCTTGCGCACTGGGAGTGCCTCTGAATGGTTCACCCTATGAGAGGCGCTTTATAAATGTTTGAATACAATACAATATTTAGTGCAAACAAAGAACAGGAAGTTTTGACAGATTATACGGATTTTACTGTTTGCTGAACAGCTTGATGTATAAGCTTATCATTAATATTTATATCTTAATTAATCAGCAAAAACAAATAAGAACAAACAAAACAGTACATTACACTGGGCAACAAAACTTTAGAACTATTCTTAGCTAAATTTTGGGCGCTGATTTCAAATATGACATTGAAATTTTTCTAGCACGTCAGGTTTTTCAGGTACGCATAAGTGAGGTTCTTCAACCTGATGCCATCTGTCAACTCATAATGGACTCTTCTTCGAAGTCATGTGAACTTGATGTACTTCCTCCATTCTTAGTTAAGGAATTTGTAGATGAACTTGTTCCGTTTTTGGTAATACTATGTAACTCTTCGCTGGCCCAGGGCTATGTACCTGCATTGCATAAAAGGGCTGTGGTTTTCCCTTCCATCAAGCAACAAGACCTTGACCCTGGCTCCCCTTCAAATTACTGCCCTATCTCAAACTTCTACAAATTTCACTCAACGGAATCTCTTATGGTGAGTCTTCTGGCAGATGTATTTCATGCCGTTGATCGTGGCCATGTCACTCTACTTTCCTTCTATGACATTAGTGCCGCTTACGACACTGTTGATCACACCATCCTTCTTGCCCGACTTTCTAACTCATTTGGGATTACTGATTCTGCTCTTCTCTGGTTCCGCTCATTCCTTACTGATGGCTCTGTCTCTGTAGTTTTTGGTCCCACCCGCTCTGCTTGAGTCCCCCTCTCTTACAGCATACCTGAGGGCTCGGTTCTGGCTCCCCTTCTGTTTGTCCTGTATATTCCCTTCAACCCCGGTCACATGACCGTGTTTTACCTTTAGTTGACCATAATATGAAAAAAACTTTTATAGTTAGGATGCTTTTCATATTGACTATTGATTGTTTATTATATATGATGTATGTACACCAGAATGCAGATTGCAACTGGTTCAATAAAGAATATACTTACTTACTTACTTACTTACTTCGGATCTGGCTGGGGTCCTTGGTCCACTGGGTGTCCTATCCCACCAATATGGACCTTCATGGACCTGCAGACACGACTGCTGTTATGGTTGAGCATATTCTAGAGGCTTCAGCTGCTTTTGACCGATGGTTATCCTCAAATCGCCTCCGTCTTAACCAAGACAAGACTCAGTACATATGGTTCGGTTGTCGTGCCCAGCTTACCAAGATTAATGCTGACTGACTCCCTTCCTCTTCAGTTTCCAAATATGCACTTCTCCTCCTCTGTTCGTGATCTTGGATTCATTCTCGATCCTGTCCTCTCTCTGTCTGATCACGTCAATAGTGTCTCTCGTTCCTGCTTCTATTGCCTACGCCAACTCCGTGCCATCCGCCAATCACTACCACTTCTCGCTATCATGACTTTGGTCCATGCATTGATCTGTTCCAGGATTGATTATGGGAATGCGGTGTACATTGGTCTCTCCTCTACAAATACATCTAAACTTCAGTCCATTATAAACGCTGCCCCCGCCTCATAGGGGCATTTGCAAAGTTTGATCATATTTCCTATTTTATCCGTGACTCTCTTCACTGGCTCCCCATCTGCCAGCGCATCCAATTCAAGGCCTGTTCCCTCATGCAAAGCTGTCTTGCAGGCTCTGCTCCTCACTATCTTAGGGCTTTTTGTACCCCAGTATCTTCCCTGCACATTCGTTCCTCCCTTCGGTCCTTGGCCCGTGATTACTTGGGTGCATACTTCTATGGCCCAGTCTAGGAGTTTTGCTATTGTTGGTCCCAATAGCTGGAATCATTTACCTGAGGACTGACCTTTTCTCTATTTCTTTTGACCAGTTCCACCAGCCCCTGAAAACCTCTCTTTACCAGTGAAACACTGGCCCGGGTCGGGAGCACCTCTGTTTTTGAGTGGCGCTATATAAATGCTCGATTACAATTACGATTGCACAATTGTGAATTCTCAACTCATACTATCAGCGAAAGCAAAGTATTAAAAAGAACCAATAGTAAAAACAAAGTTTTTACTATATCCATCTAGTATCCTATAACGTGTACTCTGAAAATAGTCCGCGTTCATTTTACAACATAGCACGCTTAACGAGGCAGCGCACCCATTATTGTTGCAGCCAATCACAACGCTGGCCAATCACAACGGTGCGTATCGGAAAAGGGGATTCCCGATTCGAAAAGTTTAGTCCCCGATTCTATAAGCTAGCCTCTTTTTGGGGAGCTGAAATTTTGATAGAATGAAGTGTGTGCGCGGGCGAGTCTGTCTGCCAAGTTTCACGACGATTGAATGATTGTAAGTGATCGAACTAGTCGTCGCAAGATTTGACTATTTAGCCTGTGGCTCAAGCAAGCAAGCAATCAATCAATCAAGATTGCAAGATTCCCGCAAGTTAAACTAGATGGATAAAAATGTAGCGGGAATTTGCTTTGCGCTTGTTCTTAGCTAAATTTTGAATGCTGATTTCAAATATGAAATCGAAATTTGGCTGGCACCTCCGGTTTTTCAGGCACTCATCTGTGAGGTTCTACAAAATTGCGAATTCTCAACTCATACTATCAGCAAAAGGAAAGTATATTAAAAAATGAAAGAGGCATTTGATTTTGTGCTTGTTCTTAGCTAAATTTTGGATGCTGGACCACTCAGCTTTCCTGACCTTACAGCATGTAGCTCTACACTCTCTGTGAAACCATGGAGTGAGAGGACTTTGTCTAACCCATATGGTCTTCAGTGATAGTGACACTATGGAGATCATTAGATTAGAGTAGAACTGATTATTAATAGTACATTACGGCATTCCTGTTTAACTTGATATTTGAAGATCGATTGCTCCATTATAACTGCACCTACATTTTATATTCTGGCACATTTTCATTCTTAACACACTGACCGCCAAGGACGAGTTAACTCGTCCTACAGAAGTTTATGCAGAAGCCAAGGACGAGTATACTCGTCCTTCAGAGAACGGTTGCTATATAATATTTGGCGTGTGGGTAATATGTCTATTGGCATGGCAATAATAGCACTATACACTAGTAACACATTGGCGAATGATTTTTAAAATTTGAACGAAGAAAAATATATTTTTCTCACATTTTTATAGCACTGTTTTTTGGACAAAATGTTGAAAAAAAGATTATGTTTTATCTCGTCGACAAGGGTTATCATAAATGGAAGGACAAACGAGATGTAATGATACTGAGCAAACATCATACTTGGAAATTCACAACTTCAGTGAAATTGAACAGACATAGGAGAGATTGTGCGGAAACCAGGGTCCATCCTCACATACAACATCAACATGTGCGGAGTCGACCGAAACGACCAACTGACATCTTACTATTCTCTTCTTCGAAAAACACTGAAGTGGTATCGGAAGATCGTTCTACGCTTCCTTGAGCTAGCATTGACAAATTCGTCCCTGTTATAATAGGTGCTATACAAGAATGTGCCGATATCAAAACTCAGGAACAGCTTAGATTGCAAGTCACCTGCAGTCTCTTGAATGATATTATTTGCTCTGTGGTGGCAGCCGAGCCGTCTCATGCATTTGTTCATCACAACGCATCGGACATGTACAAACTTATTGGACAACGCTTCCTGGACTTGTTGCCTCCGAGATAAAAGTCATCTCCAATCAACACGAAAGACATTCGAAGGGAACCACGTCACTGTTGCGAAATGTGCTTGTCGAAGCCAGTACTATACGTGTGTTGTTCCATGTTTCGAGGTCTACCACAGAGAAGCTAAAATCTAAGAGGAACATTGTTTCTTCAAAGAGACAAGACTGCAAACTTGTGACTTTTCTATGTATACGTGTTGAAAATAGTACAAAAAATTATATGTGTAGTAAAAAAGTGAAGACAAAATGTCCATTTTTTTCTCAAATTTCGGTGGCGTGGCCATAATTGTTCTAACTTTATTTTCTTAGCATGGCTTTCACCAGTACTGTACAGTATCTTTATGGTTGTAGTTAAATATCTTATATTCTTTATTGGGCTTGTGATAGGTTGAGCAGTTGTTGAAGATGACCCAGTCAGCACTGGAGACAGCTCGAACAGAATCAGATTTATCAGAATGCTCATCGAAGTCATGGTTGTCATGGCTAGGCTTTAATTATCTCATGAACCACGACTACAATGTCACAAGGTTAGCAGTGAATCCATCAAATAATAATAATTATTCTATAAATGAAAATATAGCACTGCAGACTGCTCAGTCAGGATCAACTTTGTTCAGTATGTTTAGCACCAAACAAGTCTTTTAAGAGAATTAAAAATCCTCTGTAGTTTGCCTCTACTCTGTGTTCACACCTCTGTTACCTTTTCAGTTTCTAGATGTTTTGTTTGTTTCTGGCATTGTTATTTTTCTTTAGCCTTTTCGTTTGATGCTTATAATTTTAATTTAGCTTTTTGTTTGATGCTTCATTTTTTCTGCTTCCGTTTATTGCGGTCTTCTTGTATTGGAAGTATGCCACCTGAGACGTGCAACCTGCCACAGCATTTTGTGCAGCCCATAACTGCTGTCAGTATATTTTCATTATTGAATTGTAAGGAAATTTGTTATGCACAGTTTAATATATCTGAAATTTGCAACATTAATATTTGTACAAATATATTTTAAATAACTCTCTTTATCATTAAATGTAAATATAGGGAAAACAGTAATGTTACAACACACAACTAGTTGAGATTATCTTGGGAATAACACTCTGGAATGATCACCATTAGGATGATCTCACTGTAGAGAGTGACTGCAGGGTAAATGTGTGCTATTAATAGCTGTGTACTGTAGCAGTCCTCCGTGTGGCATATGCAAATTAATCTGCAGAGTTATTTGTAGAGTTATGTGATGATGATTTATTTATTCAAATAGTTTCAGCATCCTGGCATAAAATTAGTAATACTAGGCTTTGTGGAGATTGCTTTCTATGCATCCAATGCATCATGAAAAGCAGAGGACCAACTGAAGAATTTCTGGTCAACTTATGTGATTGCAATGGAACGGATGGTAATCAGCAGTTTGGAAATGATTCTATGAAGATAAGTCAGTTGAGTGGAATTTGTCAAAGGCTCAAGGTGTCTTGCAAAAGTTAATCCATGTGAACACAACATTGAATCAAACAGGACTGCAATAATCAAAGTAAACACTGATCCTTAGTTGTTGTTTACCCAGAGTGGTTGGGCCATCTGATCATGCAAGTGCAATTGAAGACCAGTTGAAGCAAGAGAAGTTATTTATATGGAAATGGTCGGAAGTGAACTGTGATGTTCAAAAAGTGACATTTTCAGAGATTCAGAGATAGTGTGTATATACTAGGTGTGGTTGATCAACACTTGGTCTTTTAAATTTGAGAAATGCTCTGAATCGTCAAAGTTCAAAACATTATGGATCCATTGCCAATGCTCTTGTCGCAATCAGATAAACCTGCTGACTGTTGTAGTGGTTGCTCAATGACAAGGCATTACCTTCTTCACTTTCCATTTTCATGTCACTAAATAAATTTCCAAATTTTAATCTAATGTTTCCACTCCTTCCAATTCTTCTGTCTCGTGACTCACTTCCTTATTCACATCCTGCACGAGTTTCCTCGATCGAGCCTGAGTCAATACATTTGTCTGAACTTGCGCATCAAGAATTAAAATCTGTGGAGATGATTTAAACTCTGTAATTATTTCTGGATGCAATAGGAAAGTTTTCCTTTCCAACATTGTCAACAACAGCACATACTACAGACATTTATGGTCCAACATTCAACAACTCAGAATTCTTATCAGAATCCTGATTAGTTAGCCTCAATTCCAGCTTAACTAACTTTGCCATAACTGGTTTTCCTGCGGCACACTGAATGCTTACTTCACCCATTTCCTCTACTGGCCTACCTTTGATTACGTCCTCACTTACAACGGGAACTCAGTCTCTGAATCAACCAAACATTTCACTCTCCTTTTCTGCATTCCATCCACATTGATTTCAATGTCCAAGTGGTGTAAAGTTGCCTTTTTCAACACCACTTTAGCATTAGAACATTGAACATTCTTTTCTTCTCTCACTTCATTCACTTCCTGTTCCACCTTCTTCTCTTTCTCGAACACACTTTTCATGACAACCTTGGGCTGCATTTCACTTTCACTTTCCTCCTTACATTCGGGTATGTTAATTACCTGTATCAAAGACGCGTCTAATTACCCCAATGCAAAAGCTCTGGAAGACACTTCTTTTGACTGCGTTTTCAAACAATCCTTAAATTAAATGCGAGTAACTTCCACAAGCAAAACACTTTCTCTCATTCTTCCATGCCAAACCTTTCTTCAGTTTCAGTTTCACATACTTGGTTTTATCCAAAGTCTTTGTGAAGGAAAAGATCTTTCATTCACATCCCTGTTACCAGGGATGGGCAGTAAATAATAATTGAAATTACGTAATTTCAAATTACTTGAAATTGCTCAATTTGTAATTTGTTAATTTGTAATTCAGTTGCATTTCCTATGTATTTTGTAATTTGAAATTACATTTCATGTCCCAAAGTAATTTGTAATTTGTAATTCAATTACATTTTCCCAAGTAATTTGCCCATCCCTGCCTGTTACCTTGCCCCTTACCTTGGTACATCGTACCCTCTTGTGTTCTTGGGTAATCATAAGCTGGTTTAGGTAGGCCGATATAACCAATCTTATTGTTAACATGCAAGTCTGCCGGATCAGCAATAACATGAGATTTCAAACATTCAGTTCCCTCTTTCATCAAGACAAATTGCAAAGGACCAGGTGGCAGCGACTCTTTCAAACTATCAGCCCCCATCAAGTAACACAATTTGTCAAAATCTTGGTTCACATTCCTACTGCAAACATAGTTGTTAAACAAGTTCTTCAACCTCATGTTAAACAAAGTTTCATATGGCATTTTCTTTGCCTCAGTGAATTTTCCCTGTATTCTCGAGGAGTCAATATGAATTCCTTGAGCATGTATTCTTTTACCCAATCATGATCATGGTAGGACAACCTGTTCAACACTGCCCTAGCCTTGTAGGTCGTTAAAGGTAAGAGCAACTTCGCCCAATAGGCCTTCTCGACCAAGAAACTCTTGAACGCATTTTCAACTGTTTGAAAGTACAGCAGATCTCCACAAGATCAGTTGACATGTGAGGTAAAACACGTTTCATGGCATCACCTAACTTCTTCACCTTAACTATAGGAGAATCTTCTTTGTTCTTTTTTTTCTTCCTTTCCTTTTCATGTTCTCACCATTCATATCTTTCTGCCTTCATCCATTTTAATTACTGTTTTTGCAATTCCAACTCATCTCTTCTCAACGCCATCTCCTCTCTTCTCAACGCCATCTCCTTTTCTTCCTTTGCCATCTCACTTACTTCCTTCTCTCTCCTCCACGCCATTTCTTCTCTTTTCAATGCCATTTCTTCTCTCCAACTCTCCTCTCTGTTCACTTCTTTCTTCCTCCTAATCACTTCATTCCTTCCAATTGTGCTATAGCACCTTCCTTCTCCTTCATTTCTTCTCTAACTCATTCCCTAGCCAAATTCTCCAAAAGAACTTCTTGCTCCTGTGACTTACCGTACCTTACTAGCTTTTGTCTCACTCTCTTAGTGGACATTTTCTTTAGTTCAGCACGTTTTTCACTAAATTCCATCTTAGCAAATTTGTTTTATGAGCAATGACCATTCAATAAACACACAAGTGTTGGGTAAGTGTAAAAATGTCATGGTTACATTGGGTAGACTAAGTCTTCTCCACCGCCATCGTCTGGTGACCGTGACTCCAGACTTCTCACCAGTCATTGCTCCTTCACCTCGGAGACTCGACTTGACCACCAGGATATCGACTTGCCTTTTGAATTGGACCACTGCAGAATTGGACCACTGCACCTAGGAACCGAACCCTCCATCACGTTGGCACTGCTGGCACTGTTGACTATGAACGACCCATACAGCTTGGCTTCGTCTGAATCCTCCTCATGAAGCAGCTTGGCCTCCAAACCACACCCATGTCAAACAAAAGTCTAAACAATATGTGACTCGAACTTAAATAAGAGCAAGGGACACTCTACGGAGACTCTCCTTCTTAGCCTTCTCAATGATGTCTACAGCGCTATTGACCGCTCTCAACTTACTCTTCTTGCACTCTACGACGTAAGTGCAGCCTTTGATACAGTCGACCATGATCTTCTCCTGCGTCGCCTCTCCATTTCTTTTGGTATCTCTTCCTTGCCTCTTCAGTGGCTTTCCTCATATCTATCTGATCGCTCCTCATCTACTGTGTTCTGCTCGTCGCGCTCCCCTTGGATCCCTGTGCCTATTGGCCTTCCCCAGGGCTCAGTGCTTGGCCCTCTTCTCTATATTCTTTTCACAGCCGATCTTGAATCTGTCCTCGCTTCCTGTGCTCTTTCTAGCCACTCATACGCTGATGATCTCCAATCTTACTTGCATTGTTCTGCAAGTGATGCTGCGAGTGCTGTTCGCTTGATGTCTCTTGCAACTGACACTCTCTCTGCCTGGCTTTCTTCAAATCGCCTGAGACTCAATCCTACTAAGACCCAGTTCATATGGCTGGGTACCCGCCAGCAGCTGGCAAAACTGGACTTTAATCTTCTTGCAGTAGAATTTCCTCTTATTACATTCTCTACCTCAGTACGAAACCTCGGTGTCATTCTTGATCAGGAACTAAGCTTTTCCAAACACCTCTCCTCATTGTCTCGCTCCTGCTTTTACCATCTTCGTCAGCTAAGGGTTATTGCTCGCTCTCTCTCAACCTCTTCTGCTTCCACTCTTATCCATGCCTTCGTCTGCACTCGCCTAGACTATTGTTCCTCTCTCTACACTGGTCTTCCCCAAGTCCACTTGTCCTCCATTGAGAGGGTCTTGCGGTCTGCGGCGCGCCTTGTTGGTTCCATTCCTCGCTATGGTAGTGTTTCTTCTTACATGCATCACACCCTCCACTGGCTTCCCCTCCGGCATCGTATCCTGTATCGGCTTTGCTCCCTTGTCTGGCAATGTGTCTTGGGTTCAGCTCCTCGCTATCTACGCTCTATCTTTACTCTATCTTCTTCTCTCACAGGTCGCTCAGCCCTCCGTTCCTCTTCTAGGGGTGACTTTTTGGTCCCTTTTGCCCGCACTGCTACTAAGCAGCGCCGAGCATTCTCTATCGTTGGCCCAACAACGTGGAATGACTTACCATCCTTCCTTCGCTTATCCCCTCGTACTCATTCTACTTCCTTCTATACACAACTGAAGACTTTTCTCTATGATCGGGCCTGGCTCGGGAGCGCCTCTGAGTAGAAACCTTGAAGAGGCGCTATATAAATTGATTGATTGATTGATTGATTGAAATATGATCAGCCCTCGTCACACCTGTTCAACAACAACTGTCTGAGTTCGAGCATGTGGTTCGTCCCACTCGACCACTCAGACTAGACAAACTATTTACGTTTAGTTGTGTATCTTTTCCTTCGTCAGACAACAGGGATGGTCACTCCCACCTGTCTGTCTGACCACCTCGTATCCTACCCTGTCGACTGTGCCAAATGTAAACCTCACCACATGAGAAAGCTTACTTCACATACAAGTCCTTACTCAGTCACTCAACTTGTGAATGACTAACTTTATTCTTAACACTCAGCTAGAAGATACGTGTACATAAAATATACTCGTCCAATACAATCATTCTGACTGGTTGTGACTGTTCAATTCTAAATATTGAATTCAGTCATTAAGGAGTCTGTTCTTATAGCATTCTAATATAAGTTACATGCATAATATAAAAGCCAAAATACCACTCCTATTAAAACGCATATTAGTAAGTACATATCAATTGAATATGATCTGGGATATCAAGAGTGGCGATTTTGGTTAAGAGAAGATTGTTTAACAGAGTAAAATGCTTTGGAGAAGTCAAGAGAGATTATTGAGACATACTCGTTTGTTTTTAGGAGGAGTTGTGTATGATGTAGAATAGATATAATGGCTGCAGAAGTGGATCCATTTGGTCTGAAGGCAAACTGATCGGCAATTAAGGATTCCAGGGGGTTTAATGAGGGTAGGGTAAATAAATCTATTTGTTTTTAAACTATTCTGGAGAGATTAGGGAGGATGGAAATTGAGCAGAAGTCAGCGTTTTGAGAGGGAGATTTGGTTTTAGCTTTTGGCCGAATGATGGCTATTTTCCATTGGGGAGGGATGAATGGTTAACAAATGAGAGATTAATGAGGTGGGAGAGAGGTAAGGGAAAGAAGGGGCAGTAGGATGTAATGAATGGGTGGTTAAGAGGGTTGAGAGACGGAAATGATGGTGGAAATTGGATCGGACAGTTCAGAATGTCCCACATGGTGTTCTATCAGGCTTGATCCTTGGGTCACTTTTGGGCATCTTGTTCACAGGCAACCCGAGACAAGTCTTCACACAAGTCATCACCAAAATGACGATGGTGTTCAGCTGTATTCTATATGTCTCCAGACAGCTGGGTTGACAAACTGTATTCTACGGCCAGATCTGATAGTCCAAGCTAGTATGCAATGGCTTAAACACACGCTGTTTTATTGTATATTGGACAGTGATGGGCAAAATACTTTTCAAAAGTATTTTTAAAATACTTTTTTAAATACTTTTGAGAAATCAAAATTTTTAATTTTATCGCTACACTTTTTGTTTTATTTCATTAGTGTACTTGACAGTGATCTAAGTTTCTTATGACTTGTCTGAACAAGTCGACTTCATAAACATTCAGTAGGCCCTACTTTGACTGTCGAAATTCATTGAAAGCAATGGAAAATAAGAGTAAATTTAACAGAGATGTTACACTTTATTGGTGTAACAGTTTTTAACAAGACAGTCTTGACAGACAATTAATAACAGTAACTGTTTTGACCAGTTTTAGCAGTTTGAGACATTATTTTGTCAATTTTTGCTAGGTACAACTGTGACTATAGCAGATTTGTGCATTTGCAATCCTGATATAGACTGAAGCATTGATAAAATTTATATCTTGATATAATGAACTCACAAGTATTGATGCGACCAGAAGATTATTAATTTTTCTGAACATCATGTTTTAGTTGAGGTCTTAAACCATATAACATTAAAATAATGATTTTGGCAGAAAAGTTTGTAAAATTTATTTTTGTAAAGTACTTTAAAAAGTATTCTGAATTCTCCAAAATACTTGTTAAAACTGTTTTTAAAATACTTTTACAAAATATTTTTCTAAAGTATTTTTTGAATACAAAATATAATAGTGTCTTCTATTTTGAAAATAGAAATCTATTTTCAAAATACTATTATACTGATATTGGACCATCCTTCTGAAGCAATCTTTCTCTGAAAATGTAAACTTTTTTCCGCAAATAGCTGAAGAAACATTTTGGCTAATTTTATGATGCACCTTTTTGAACTGTTGGATAGTCATATTACATCGTCTGTCAAGTTTTTATGATGTGCATTGTGCAATGCAGGTGCTTGGATGCATACTTGCATGCATGCATGCATACATACTTACATACATTAAATTTTATTTCTACGGTCCAAAGAAAATATTATTGCTTTCAATGTCAATTTATCATTTCATGTAATTAAGCAGTGCAGTGAAGACATCACATATTTGTGTAAGGAAAGAAAACTACTTGTAGCACAATTGTCGTATGGATGGAGCACTCGTCCTGTAACATGGTTTCGAGCCTCCAATCAGGCATTCACTGTGTAAGCAAGCAAGTCCTTCATGCATAATTGCTCAGCACCATTAATATGTCAATACCTGAAGATATCAGAGGGTCTAAACAGTCATCTTTCGAGAAGACAGACATGGACCATAATGACATCAACAACTATCAGCCTTTTAGTCTCATTGTGTGCGATGGTCTTGTGTGCATTTCCAAACTTTGGAAGGAGGGCAATATAAAATACAGCAAATATTGTATTGAAAGAATAGTGGTGCAATAGCTTTACCATGAATGAATCTTGAGAAGGATTGTTATCATTTGGTTTGCAGATACTACAGTAGTGACTCAATTGATGATATTAACTCTGGTTTTGAGAGCAAGAAGACTGTGAACTATCTTGAACAGGTCATCCTCAATCTCTGTGCATTTTTCAAGGTATTAGATGGCAGCATTGTCTGTTCTGATCGTTCATTATATTAAATATTTCTCATTTGTTTTAATTCTTCAGTGTACAAAATTACGTTTAATAGCCTCTGTAGTAAAAAGCATTTTGTACTGCAATATTTTAATTTAATAACATTGTTGCTGTGCAACATAGTTTCTTGGCTGTCTCAATAATCAGTACTTTATAACACCCGAAGGCAGAAACAAATCAGACGTCATACGTGCACAAATCTGAACAAACATAAAGTCAAACGCACAGACTGCAAAAATGTTTGTAAAGATCATTTATTACAACTAAATTTACCGTTCAAGATGCTGGCAAGTTCAGAGTCACAAAGAAAGTGCTCAACAACGTAACACCAGAAAATATCCTGGAGAAAATTAGATGTCGAATTAACTAGTCGCCTATAGTCGCCTATCATGCGACGTTTCTTAATAATGTGATGTAAGTCTAGTGTACCAAGGCCACAAATAAAGCCTTTAACAGATTCCCATTTATTAAATCCAAATCACCTTGTCACCTTGTGCTGTCAGTTCCTTGAACTCTAGCGACCGTCTTGATCAAGCCTCTCCGTTTCCTTCTGTCCGCCGTCGCATCTCTCCATTCTGCCAAATTCATTCCAGTTGTTTCATGTATCTTGTCCATCCACTTTTTTCTTGGTCGTCCTTGTTTTCTCCTTCCCTCTCCATATGCTAACATCATTTCCTTTTTCCAATCCATCTGATCGCATGACATGTCCAAAGAACCTCAACTTTGCTCTTAGCACTGTTTGTTGTAGTGTCTCTTCCTTCTCAATTCCGATACTCATGCGCACCCAATCGTTGGTCCTTTTCTCTATCCATGATATTCTCTGCTTCTTCCTCCATATCCACATTTCGCATGCGTTAATCTTTTTTTCTCATTTTCTTGGTCATTGTCCATGTCTCGCTGCCGTATGTTACTGTTGGTATGATCAGAGCCTTCACCAATCTTTTTTTCGTGTCTATACTCACATGTTTGTCCTTCCATATTTTTTCCAGACCATTCATTGCAGCTTTTCCTATCACCACTCTACGATTTATTTCCATATCACACTTTCCCTCTTTTTCTATTACTGATCCCAAAAACGTGAAGCTAGTTACCATTTCTATTTCCTCTCCGTCTACTTCAAAACTGTCCTCCTCTGTTGTCATGATCTTTGTCTTCTTTATATTGAAGTAGAGTCCGGCTTTCTCACTTTCACTCTTGAGCCTTGTTATCAGTTCTACCAAATCGTTTTTTTTACCCGCCAATAGTGTTGTATCATCAGCGTATCTCAGATTGTTCATTGTTCTTCCCGCTATCTTTATTCCTTCCTCAGCCTCATCCATTCCCGCCTGCCTCATTATCCTTTCAGCGTACATGTTAAATAGGAAAGGAGACAGAATGCATCCTTGCCGCACTCCCTTCCTTATCCTGAATCTGTCAGTATCTCCATATTCAGTCCTTATCACCGCTATCTGATCTTCGTACAGACCCCTAAGAAGTTGTATCAAGTGTTTCGGTATTCCCATTTCTCCCAAGGTTTTCCACATCAATTCATGATTAATGCAGTCAAACGCTTTGCTATAATCAATGAGGCATATATGGACTTTCTGTCCATACTCCCTTTGTCTCTCCATTATCCACCTCATATTGGCAATATGATTACGTGTTCCACGAGATTTCCTAAATCCTGCTTTACTATCAGGAAGCTCTCTCTCTCTATTGTACTCTCCATTCTTTTATGTATTATTTTAAGTAATATTTTGCTTATGTGTGATATCATTGCTATTGTCGTATAATTTTCACACTCTTTCGCGTCTCCTTTTTTAACCCTTTGACTACCAACCAAGGGTGAACCAGCGGTTTCAGATAGCATTTGTGTACCAACCGCGGGTATACCCGTCAAGCATCGCCAAGGCATAAAACTTATTAGAGATGTGTTAGGTACTTACTAGCCTGTCTGGCTGTTACTGGAACTGGAAATTTTGGTTGGTACTACTCTGTTTATGCCAGGAGACAAAGGTAAATGTTGGTGTAAATTTCCAGTTGACTTGTATCTTGAGTGTACTTCGACCAGCTCTTCCTTGCTACCCTTTGGAGAATATTGGTTATGGAAATTAATAGATAGATAGATCTATGCAGAGGATTGTATTGATTCCAAGTGGATTCCAAGTGGAGATAAAGTTGATATGCTCTACGTGAAATTCATTGAGGTCGCTGTGAAAATTTAATGTGAACCACTAGACCAACCAGGAAGCCAAAGAAATGGAAAGAAAACATGTATGGTTGGCCAGAGTGTCTGGAACGTTTAGGTACATTGCGTTGTTGGACTGAATTTCATACCAAACATCAGCCTTAACAATAACTACTAAGTTTTGTTGTTTTCTGGTACATTCTATCTGTCTGACAGTACTGCTGAACAAAAGCATATAAAAATTACCGGATTTATCGCTATTTTCAAAAAATAATGCTGGTAGTCTGTCTGTCTCCCTTCCTATTCAACATGTATGCTGAAAGGATAATGAGGCAGGCGGGAATGGATGAGGCCGAGGAAGGAATAAAGATATGAAGAATAATGAACAATCTGAGATATGTGATATAATGACATTTTTTCCAAACAAATGTAAGTCATTATGCATATTGTTTGCCAGAAAAGGTAAATGTGTATGTGTGTATATGTATATATGTATGTATGTATATATGTATGTATGTATATATGTATGTATATATGTATGTATGTATGTATATATATATGTATGTATATATGTATATGTATGTATATATGTATGTATGTATATGTATGTATATATGTGTATATATATGTATGTATATATATATATATATATATATATATGTATGTATATATATATGTATATATATGTATGTATATTATATATGTATGTATATATATATATTATATATGTATGTATATATATGTATGTATATATATATATGTATGTATATATATATGTATGTATATATATATATATATATATATATATATGTATATATATATGTATGTATACATATATGTATGTATATATATGTATGTATATATATATATGTATGTATGTACATGTATGTATGTATGTATGTATGTATGTATGTATGTATGCGCTTTAAAGCGCGGTTGCCAGTCAAAGGGTTAAATAACTTTCTATAAACAGAGTTCCAACATGCATTCAGTTCATCTTCCTGTCTCACCATGTATTTAACTATGGCTGAGGTTAATATTGGCAAGCAGTAGCTTTCTTGTAAAGCTAGATGAACCAACTCATTAAGGTCTTTGACACGAGCGTAGATACAATTACAGGCAGAGAAGAAAGATCGTCTCACCGATTCCATGTTAAAATTATGCGATTTACCATGATTGATCATCACACCCAAGTATTTAATTGATTGCACCCAAGGAATTGACATGTCCCCAGAGTCATGGGAGTAATTGCGAGTTTAGCAGATTTACCTACAGCAATGCAATACTGAATAATAATTGGACACATTACAGTCATAAAAGGTGGAAATTTCGTAAATCATGTGTTTTTGCAAGTGTGAAGACAAAGGAAATGATCAACTTCTTGCTGACTTTTTGCACTGTTACATGTAATATCTATTTAGCTGCTGAAAATTAGTGACATTATGCCTTAAAATGGATAAACTGAAGTATTTTTAAATTTTGGAGTGAAAACAGTATTTTCAGGGATAACTGAAATGACAATCTGTGAGATTGACTGATTTGTCACAGGCAGCTCAAGAAACATTTTCAAGCCATCTTAAGATACACCTTTTAGATCTGTTAGAGTTGCCATGTTAAGCACCCTTGTGAGGTTCTTAAAAGGCGCTTTACAAATAGCCAGATATATGCATACATACATTTATGCATACAATGAAAACCACCTTCATAAACTGCTGACCTTTGGCCTCCATCGGCTGCTATGTACATGGATCGAGATTTCCGTTAGCTGTGAGACCACATTATTGTTTATTAGTTATGATGCCTGTGTCTAATGCACAAGGCATCAACCAATAGCACTCTAAAATCAAACCATGTAGCAGGTAGTTATCTAGAAGATTGGTACATTAACAACACTGAGAGGCAGCCTATGATGGTAAAGCAATTTGTAAAGGTCAGTGATAAGTTTTGAGAAAAATGACACCTTATAGAGAGAAAGAGAAAGACAGAGAGAGACAGAGAATCCGAAAATGTAGGTGTAATCTACAAGATGTCAGTTACATTAATGTAGGCAACTAGAGACAAATGCGTTTGCATGAGATGTTCTTAATAAATTGGGTACATAGTGCCTAATTCTACATATTGTATTGCAGCAGTTTTCAGACTTTATTTTTCTTGTACCCCAGGTAAAAAAATGAATTTTGGCATACCCCCACCAAGGTCAGATTAAAAACAACATGCGAGCGTAAATTCCCCTTGCAATTAACAACTCCTTTTAACCATTGGTGCAAACCGGTAGAAAATATTTTAAGTAATATAATTTTAACTTAAGAATGTAGTCATATCAACAAAAAGGAACAATAAAATCACTATTAGAAAGTGTTGATGTGAGCAGTGGGCTTGTTTTGACAAGCACAGATTTACAATATCTGGTTTAATATTTGTCAATTCAAACGCAACTCTGGTTCGAGTTCAAGCTTTGTTCTGTATTTGTTTTTGATCGGAAGCATAGCTAAAAAATCTGTTTCACACAGTTGTGACGTGCTGAAAGGAATCAAAAAATTTTAAGCTCGGTCAGAAATTAATCAATATTCAGCTCTTCGTTTGAACAGCCAAAAATCACACATGTCTTTCTTGAATTCGTTCTTCAATCCACCATAACATGATACTTCAACAAACTGGTCTCTTTCCTGTACTGAAAAATCAGCCGGCAACACTACATCCGATGGCATAAACTCATAGAAATGTGCAGAAATATAAGCGACGTAGAATAGCTAATGAAAGAAAGAAGGACACGAAGTCCATAAACTAATAGAAAAATTTTATTTTTTTAAATTTTTCGCGTACCCCTTAGCGATACCGGGCGTACCCCGCACGGTATGGTTATTAGATGGCAGGACATTTCCATTGTTAGAAGTTTTTAGAACTTCTCATCACCATATTTAGGAATGTCCAAATTCCATTGGATACAACAGTGTGCATTAACTTCAAAACGATATTTCATCATCAGCGTTACTTGCATTGTTTATTTATTTTTTATTATTTTCTGCTCTAAGTTTATATTCTCAGCATTATCGATAACTGGTTGACAAAGAAACCAATGACAACCAATGAACACTTAAACAATGAATTCAAAGCAATCAAAACAAAGAAAAGTGATGAGAAAATATCACTCCGACTACTTAAAAATCGGATTTTCATGGAATGGAGATGAAGAAGATCCCCGGCCACAGTGCATTCTTTGCTGTTAAGTACTTGCAAACAAGAGCATGTGCCCAAACAAACTGCGTCGGCGGCATATCGAGACGAAGCATCTCGATTTGAAAACCAGCCACTTCAATTTTCGGAATCAAAACTAAATTTTGAAAAACGGCAACTGTTGAATTCCGTGAACTTGAAAATAACTCACATTGACGTGGACGTCAATGCCCTCATAAACAGTAACTGGCAACAACAAGCACGCCCAACACACACACACCTCACTATGAGAAATAGATCGAGGTATTTGTAAAATTATGTTCATTAATAAATAAAAATATCGGGTTTTTTTAAACTTTTTTGTTCAGTAAAGCTATGTGGGTTGCAATAGATTAAAATTGGGTCGTGGTGCTGAAAAGTTTTGGAAGCACTGATTTAGAGGTTGAAACTTTGATTTGATTTACATCTGTTGTTATTTGAAAGGTTAATCAACCATCATCTCCTGCTCACTTGTCAGGAATTGCATCAAAGAAGTTGCAGCATACCACACATCAAGAATTTCCAGACATAGAAACAACCACTTCTGGAGTCACACTCACTCCACTTGGTCGATACCAGGTAAAAAGGCTTTACTGTCTACTGTGTCTAGTCTTATTAAGTCTTAATTAACAACATTAACCATCATAAACTGTTGAATGTTGATAACTGTTCCCGGGTTTGATCTAAATGAGCTTGCGAATTTGCTGTAGCTCGGCCTCTTTATATGATACAAAATGATTATGCTTTTTTGAAATTATATTATTCTTCTGTTGCAGGGGTCCCACTCATCCTGAAATTCATTAAATTCCTGATTTTTGAAAGTTTATCCTGAAATTGTCCTAAAATGTAAGCCTGTCCTGCAATTTCAGGACACTTATTGAACATTTCTTAAAACCTTAATATTGTACAACCTAAACTCTTTCTCTAATGGAAAGACAGAGGGAATATGGCCAAGAGGTTCACTTATGCTTCATAGACTACAGCAAGGCATTCGACTGCGTAAACCACAACCTGATGTGGAAAACTTTTAGGGAAATGGGTATACCTATGCACCTGATAACTCTCCTCAGGAACCTATATATCAACCAGATAGCAGTGGTAAGGACAGAACATGGAGAAACAGCAAGTTTCCAAATAAAGAAGGTGTAAGACAGGGTTGTATACTTTCACCGTACTTATTCACTCTATATGCAGAAAGGATAACGAGAAAAGTGGGATTTGATGATGAGGCGGAAGGAGTGAGGATAACTGGAAAGGTTGTGAACAACTTAAGGTATGCAGACGATACAACAATGCTGGCGGGAAAAAAAGAAGCATTGAAAAACAACATTAGAAAGCTAAGGCTCAAAAGTGAGAAAGCAGGACTATATTTTAACATAAAAAAGACTAAAGTCGTGACCACAGAGAGCTGGAAAAGGTTCGAGGTGGACGGTGAAGAGATTGAGGTGGTATCGAGTTTCTGCTTCTTGGGAGCTATGATAGATAGGGAAGGAGGATGTGAAAGAGAGATTCAACAAAGAATTACACTAGGAAAAGGAGCAATGCAAGGATTGGAAAAAATATGGAAGGACAAATCTGTGAGCCTGGAGACGAAAACAAGAATCGTAAAAGCAATGATACTACCAGTAGTGCTGTATGGGTGCAAAGCACCCATACAGCACTGGAGAAGAAGATCGAGGCATGTGAAATGTGGATTTGGAGGAGAATGTTGAGGGTCCCTGGACTGAGAAGAGAACAAATGAATACATACTGGAGGAGATAGGACACTGGAGAGGAGATATGACATTGAGGTAGAGAGCAGCAAGACAGAAAATGACGTATTTTGAACATGTGATGCGCGCGGACGTACTGGAAAAGGAGATGATGCTGGCGTGCGGGGAGGGAGGAGGGGAAGAGGACGACCGAGAAGAAGATGGATGGATGAGATACATGAGACGATGAAGATGAAGCTTCTGGAGCTGAGAGAGGTGATTGGAGATATCAGAACACGTGGAGAAGGTTGACTATGACGGTCGTTATGATTCATCGAATCGATGGCACAAGGTGACAATGTGAAACTCTTTCTGCAGCAAAGCAATATTACCACTTATTGACATTGGCACATGCACACTTCATCCTATTCATACTGCCTTTACTAAGTGGTTCTCAACATTGAGTTTCGACTTTGATCAGTTTTCTAATGATATCCTCTTCTGGTTAAAATGCTTAGCTGTATGACCAGAGGATTATGCAGAAGTACAAGTTGATGAATTACTTGAACAACTTGGTCAGTATTTTGTGAAACTGGTTAGCAGTCGTTGGTTGTCACTTGGTGCTGTTTGTGAGCGCCTAGTCAAGCAATGCCCTACTATGACAACCTATTTTTTTAAGACATTCCCTGGTAAAGGTACCACTAAAGCAGCATGTACAGGGTTAGGTATAAGTGAATTAAGGCAGCTTCTGAAGATGAGTCAACTATTGTTTATTTGAACTTTGTAACTTTTTTACCTCAAGTTCAACGGACTTCATCAAACAATCCACGTGATTGTACAACAAATTTAATGAACTCATTTGCCGTATGATGCTAAAGTTCTTGAAATCTGAAGTCGTTAACCCTTTCCTGACTGGAAGGTAGTGAATGGTACAAACGGCATCCGACGGGAAGGTACCAAATGGTACTGGGCGGGTCTCGTCATTTGTAGCCTCATATCGTTTCATGGTCGATATAAATTTATGAATACTTATTAGTTTTGGATCCTACGTATAATTTCGAGCTAAATGACGTCTTGGGATCCCCGGAAAAACACCCAATATATTAAAAATAGCCAATCAAAACGGGCGTTTGAATCACACGACATCTAGCTATAAATGGCATATGTTGACTAGCAGATTAAATTCACCGATTTGTGGACAAATGGTCATCTGCAAAAGAAAATAATAATACTTATGATGAAAGAAGTTTGTCGATTAGATTGTATTAGATTAATACTGAGTTAGGCTTTGATACATTGGTAGATGAAGATCGCACCTACATGTTCGTGCTTAGCGTGCGCATCCACGCGTGCATGCTAGGCGTGGGTCTGAAATTGGGTCTGAATCGGAAACAAAAACATTCGTATCGCCTTCGTTTATTGAGATGTATTGAAAATTTCTTTTTATTCTGTCTGCCAACAATTTCTGCATAGTTCTATGCTCATATAACACAGGTTGTCACTGAAAATGTTGTGTAGACTGTTGAACATAAGAAATATTCAAATTTTTGGGAAAACGGTTTGGGTAACTTTGGGTATCTAACAAATTTTTTTCCAAAACCTGGACAGAGGGATTGAAAGAGAAGATAAAATTCTAAAGAATGATGTTTACCTTATGTCTATGTGTCAACTACTCACTAAGATACGGTAAGTTTAAATTTGTTTACTTTTACGCTGTTTTGTGCAGTTTTCCTCGATTTTTACAACTATAGTATAAATACTAGAAAAATTGTATCTCCTTCAGTTTTAAAAATATTTGAAAGATTTTTTTTCATGCTGTCTGGAAACAATTTCTGCAAATTGTTTGCGCTCACATTGGATATGTTGTCACTGAAAAGTTTGTTGTAGACTCTCTTTTTCATTCATTCATTCATTTCAGATATTTATATAGCGCCCCTTCAAGATTTCTACTCAGAGGCGCTCCCGACTACAGCGCGGACACTGAATCGGAGTTTCACGCCGGAAGCACATGAGCAATTGCGAGTGAAGGACTTGCCCAGGGTCCCTACGCGGCGGCTTGAGGTGGATTCGAACCCACAACCCTCCGGCTGCAAGGCACCAAATATACCCCCTTGAGGTGGATTCGAACCCGCAACCCTCCGGCTGCAAGGCACCGAACATACCTCTACACCACCGCGCCACTGAACATGAAAATATATCAGATTTGGGGAGAGGGTTCGCTTTGGGGTAACTTTGGGTACCTCAAATTTTGTTTTCTCAAAACCTTGACATAGGAATGGAAAGAGGAGATAAAATCCTAAAGAATGGCGTTTAACTTAGATCTATATGTTAACCCTTTGACCAACGTTCCCTCTAATATTTTTCCTGTGTGCGCGGAAGTGGCGGTTGTTTGAGCAGCCTAACTTTCCGCGTGAGCCATAGGCTAAAACTGAGCAACACATTTTTAGAAACATTTGTGATTGTAAATTGTAACTACAGACTACAGTATACTGACTAAATACACGTCTGTATACTAATGTCTTTTTTTATTAAAGAAGATGTATGGCTCAGAAATCACGAATAGTTTTAGGAATGCGAAACTATACCTTCATGATGTAGGAGGCTACATGTAGTTCTTATTTTAGCATCAAAATAATGCTGAACGCTAGTTTCTGCCGCCTATCTTTCTGTGACGACCATAGTTAATAAACTCTGTCGATATTGACTTCCAATCCAGAGCCTTGATACGACTTTATCCTCATCATCAAGTTCTGACTCTACCAGCTCAATAAGCCATTCAGTTTAAAAAACTTTGAACTACACTCTTGAGTCTTTTTCTTTGCAAAACTATCCAGTATAGTCCCATTCGCATTACGTTTCGACATCGATCACCTTTAATGACACAGAAGTGACAGAAATATTATGCTGTATGAAACTGCATGCATGGTTTAAACTTCCAAAGTGAAATTCAACACAGACATACACAGACATACAGCCTGTGTGACACAGGCCTGGCCATACGGGCGGTAACGGCATCACCTGTTGGAAGCTCGTTAGCCAGCAGGCGCAGCATCCGTCCGGCAAGGCAATTCACAAGCATCAGCATCCCCTCTAATTAATCTGGCGCGCCAACGTGGTTACGCGTGAACGCAGAATTCGGCAGGACGTTCCAGTTGACTGACACAGACAGATACTGGATATGCGGTATCAACTCCCTCGTATGATCACTTATCTGCTAATACAGACTGGTATGCTCAGCTGCGGCCGCACACAGATCTTGACCTTCCGTTGACTTAAAGATAATTATAAGAAGGTTAATAATTCAATGGCCTACTTTAAGTTAAGCAAAACTTTTGCTCATAAGAATTTCCTACCAAAACTTGTGCGCGGAATTTTGAAACTGCTGCGCGGCATTTTCTAATGAGCTGCGAGCCGCGCGGCCGCGCAGCTTAGAGGGAACATTGCCTTTGACTTGCCCTATTTTTTCCCGATAAAAGGTAAATGTGTATGTGTGTGTATGTATGTATGTATGTATATATGTATGTATGTATATATGTATATATGTATGTATGTATGTATGTATGTATATATTGTATATATATATGCATATATGTATATGTATATATGTATATATATGTATGTATATATATACATACATATATATACATACATATATATACATACATATATATATACATACATATATATATACATACATATATATACATACATATATACATATGATAATTATATATATATATATGTATGTATATATATACATACATATATATACATACATATATATACATACATATATATATACATACATATATATACATACATTTATATATAGATATATATATACATACATTTATATATACATACATATAATTGCGCTTTAAACCGCGGTCGCAATACAACTGCATAGGAAAGCGCGCTTTAAAGCGCGCTGGCCAGTCAAAGGGTTAAAAACTGACAGAGATATAACAATTTCAAATTGTTTTATTCTTTGGCTGTTTTTGACAAAAATGTGCGGTCGTCAGGGGTTAGGCGGAAACATTTTTTTGGTCGTTTAAGGACAGGCAAGTGCGGAATTGGTTGCCATTAAATGCAATGATGAAAAAAGGTTGCCAGTCAAGGAGATAGATATTGGCATGGAAAATCATTTGGCATTGTCTCAAGTGAAGGATGACAACACGAGAAAAGAGCTACGTTATGAATTCAGACAGGGTCCCTCAGTAAGACATGCAAATTACTTTGCTAGTGACAAATGCCTGTGCTCTAAGATCTCTCTTCCTTTCAGCTATTAGCGAGAAAGTTGGAGCAAGGGAAATCAACAATAAGTCGTCTGTGCCTGCACTTGAAGAAGATCACAAAAATGACATATATGTGAGATAAGGTGCAGGCAGAGTAGAGTGGCTGATGTACATGTGTGATCAGAGCTTTGATTCTTTCGAAACTGACTTTGATACTTCTGGAAACATATGCCAGTACTGGCACAAACTTTCTGATGTGCCAGACGGAATGAGTGGAAAGAAATATGCTAATCTGGCATATGTTGCGATGGCAGCTCTGACACTATCGCACAGCAATGCTATCCAAGAACGTGGTTTCTCTGTGAACAATGCCTCTAACTGAGAAGATAGTCATTGCTGCATGGACTGTGAAAGACACTGTTTGGATTTTTAGATCTGTTACTGAAGTCCTAATAAGGATATCATCGAAGCAGCAAGAAAGGTGCATTCAGAATATCAGCTGTATTTGAAAGAACAACACAAACAGGAGGCAATTGCACTACAGAAGAAGATTGACCTGCAAAAGCAACAGGCGAAAGAAAGAGATGTACTGAAAAAGAAGAATTCTCTACGTGCACAGCTGAAAGAAGAAAAGAAATCGGAATTGGAGCAAATGATTGAGCTTGAAGCAAAAAATGTCTGCAGCAAAAAGTGGTCCTTCAATGATATAATCATATCCTGGACGATGACCCCAATTATGTCACGAACCAGCGTTGCATCTTATGCCGATGTCTTTAAAATTTATGCCCCTTTCTAAGCATAGTATTTGGTTAGATAGTTTTGGCAAAATGAGAGAGAGAGAGAGAGAGAGAGAGAGAGAGAGAGAGAGAGAGAGAGAGAGAGAGAGAGAGAGAGAGAGAGAGAGAGAGAGAGAGAGAGAGAGAGAGAGAGAGAGAGAGAGAGAGAGGAGAGAGAGAGAGAGAGAGAGAGAGAGAGAGAGAGAGAGAGAGAGAGAGAGAGAGTATCGATGCAGCCAGTAAGAGCAAGCTGAGCAGAAGGTGGACCATGGACAAGCGCCTGCACATCGTCAGCGTAGAGGTCACCAGTTGATGAGTGTTTAGAGAATATGGCTGGAATGTCGGCCATATGTAAAAGATAAACGACACGTGGTTTGACTCTGAGTGTTGTGCCACCAAACGTCATGTCGTTTTAAGAGATGGTGCTCGGACTTTGCTCGTGAGCAGTGGGTCAGTGTGCTTGACTTGCTGCACTGTATGGTCAAGACGAAGTGTAGTCGTTGCTGGAGGGCGAAGATCAAGGCTTGCCACAAGCCTACTGCGCTGTGGCGTGTAATAGATAGGCTGTATAGGAAGGCCAACGAGGTGCCAGGATTGGTCCCCGAGCTTTTGGCTGATGGGTTTGCCGACTTCTTTGAGCGTAAGGTAGCCGATATTAGATCTTCAACTGGTGGTGGGGCACTGGTGTTTCATAACATTCGGTCTGGCAACCGGTTCCTCGGCTTCTGTTGCGACTGATGCCTTGAGCCGGATGGTAAAGGATGCGCTGGACAAATCCCATGCTTGCTTGGCTGCTCAAGGTGAACATTGATATACTGGCCTCGTATTTCGGTGACCAGGCAATTCGGAGCCGGACAATTAATCAATCAATCAACTTTTTTATTGTTCACTGCAGTAAATCAATCCGGCAACAATGGGTTGACCCAACGGAACATCAATTCCGCTAACAGGGTCACCCTAATGCGATCATACATCAAACGATCAATTCAGTACAGTAGTTGATTATTTGCTTATTTATTTAAAAAAAATTAATGTCTTTATTTCTTAAGCATAAATGTTATTGACGTAGTTGTAATACATGCAGATCTCACGTGACCATCGTTATTCTGCAGCGAACGCAACACTTAATTGATTATATACTGAACACATCAATCTATACAATAAGACAATACGACACGTTCTACACGGATTGTTGCAACCTGAGGTAATCTCTAATTCAGTGTGGACATAAGATACATCTTCAACCTGCTTTTGAATTAGTGCAGCGCAGGGAGGCAAGTTAGAACACTCGGCAGTGAATTCCAAAATACCGGTCCAAAGATGCGAGTACTGTATTGCCTGATATCTGTGCGCATGCGATGTTGATGGTACTTAGTTGAGGAATGGGTTAGGTGATCATGCACCTGAGAATTAGTATAAAACCATCTGTCAAAACTTTCGGGTACTAGGCACTTATGAAACTTATACATAAATACCTCTGTCTGCAATTTTTTTATACTTTCAAATGGCAGTATTTCCAAGTTAAGATATAGTGTCTTAGTGTGTGCTCTTATGGGCGCATTGCAGATGACTCTCATGGCATGTTTGTGAAGAGTTGTCAGACAAGCCAAACCAGTGGGATAGGTGGATGCCCAAATGAGGTTACAGTAAGACAGATAAAGATATATTAACATAACATAACATAACATAGGTTTTTTATTGCTCCCAAAAAGAGTACAGTAACAAATCATCATATTTCAAATAATACTAAGTTGGGATACAAAAGGAGGACCTAAAGGGACCAGAGTCAGCTAAGCAGGGCCACCTATGTAGCAGTGCTGTTAGGTGGAGGTTGATAACATAATGTTCAGGATTGGGAGTGAATTAAGCAACAACTAAAATGATAACATAATTAGCATTGTCTAATGCTGAAAAGTTCTTTAATAAACAAACAAAAGATTAAAAGCAGTTATATATTTAAAGTTAGTAGGTGGTTAGTAGTTAATATATAATAGTAGTTAATATGGATTATTTTAGCTATTTTTAAGCTATCAGGGACTATGCCTGAGACGATAGAGCAATTTATTATCTGCGCCAAGGGTATCGAGATGGCTTCAATTGAAAATTTAGTAATTTTGGGGTTGATCTCATATTAGTGAGTAGTATAAGTGTACAAGTCTATGTCGTGGCAGAAGATGCCGTATGCAAGAGATTATGCCTAATTTTTTAGCCATCTTTTTTGATATTTCAGTTATGTGTACTTTCCATGTTAGAAACTCATCTATGTGTACCCCCAGAAATTTTGATGAAGCCACTCTTGTTATGCTCTGTTTATCTATGTTAATAGAAAATTTATAATCATATTTGAGAGCTTTTATTCCTTTCGAGCTGAACGGGATATAGCTTGTTTTATCGAGGTTTAGGGAGAGCTTGTTAGCTTTGAACCAGTTATTCACCTTTTCTAACTCATTATTTAGCTTGTTGACTAGTTCAACTAGTGATTTGCTGGACATAAACACATTAATGTCGTCTGTTTTGGAGTATTGATGAAGTATGCAAGATGTCATTTACATATATCAGGAATAGCAATGGACCTAGTATGGAGCCTTGGGGTATGCCACATTTGACGTTTAACATGATTGAAGCTTGTCCATTATATAAAATGCATTGTTTTCTACCCTTTAGGTAATCTCTTATCCAATCTAGACAAATGCCTCTTATCCCTTAGTGGCTTAATTTCGAGATTAAAATTTCATGGTTCACTGTGTCAAATGCCTTTGAAAGATCAAGGAAGACACCTATGGAAAAATGGCTATTGTCTCTAGCTTCTGAGATTTTGTCATACATTTCCATGACTGCCATAAAAGTAGTGACCCTTTCGAAACCCATACTGGCCTTTGTGTAAATATTATTCTCTGTTATATATGTCATCATTCTCCCATATATAATTTTTTCTAAAAACTTTGACAAGGATGGCAAAATTGATATTGGTCTATAATTGCCCAGTTGCTTCTTGTTGCCATTTTTTAAAATATGGATTATTTTAGCTATTTTTAAGCTATCAGGGACTATGCCTATGAGACTCATGACATCTTCTATGAGTATAACATCTTCGTGATGCTGGAGGCTGTTGGACGTACAGCCACTGGCCCCGACGAGATGTGACCTTGGCTCTTGAGCAGGACAGCATCTGTATTGGCAGAACCCATCACATGCCTCTTCAACCTTTCAATAAGAAACTCATATGTTCCTCCTCAATGGAAAATGAGTATCATAACTCCAGTTCCAAAAGTACGCCGACCGGCAACAGAAGCAGACTACAGACCAATCTCGATCACACCCATCCTGTGCAGAGTGCTCAAGCGACTTGTGGTGCGTAAATTTTTCTACCCCATCTTGACACAGGCGCACAGCAATATGGGATTCTCTGACCAATATGCTTTCTGGCCCACTGGATCAACCTCAGCAGCCATCATCTCCATAACACATCACCTTGCTGAAATGCTCACCACCCACCCATATGTACATCTGGTAGCACTCGACTTTTCAAAGGCGTTTGATACGGTGCAACATTCTTACTTGGCTGAGCAGCTAGCTGAACTACCAATTCCAGATAACATATATAACTAGATTATCGCCTTTCTCTACAAGCGACAGCACAGAACTAAATTTATGGGCGTCACCTCGAGCGCTATCGAAATCAACGCCAGTATTGTACAAGGATCTGGGCTGGGTCCTGTTGACTTTATAGTGGCAATATCCAAACTAAAAACACGACACTCTACAAACAAAATTATAAAGTACGCGGATGACAGCTACCTCCTTATTCCATCAACAAATAGCGAATTTATAACGTCCGAAATCGATCATGTCACCACATGGGCTGATTCTTGCAATTTAAAACTGAATCATTCTAAGATCCAAGAGATGATAGTTCGTCGACCAATGAGAGGGTTGGGTGTTGATCTTCCAAAAGTTACACCGGGCCTCGCCAGGGTAAAGCACATGAAGATCCTAGGTGTCACTTTGTCAGAACAATTCAACTTCGACACGCATGTTAACAACATTGTCATTAAGGCTAGGCAGTCAATGTATGCCCTCCGCGTTCTAACAGCACATGGGTTAAAGGGCCAATCTCTGTGTGATGTAACAAATGCTACCACAGTGTCGCGGATGCTCTATGCGGCCCCGGCGTGGTGGGGTAGAGGGACGCCTCGCCTTCAGGCAACTATACGGCGACTGGTCCAGTCTCGTTATCTACCGGAATCCTACCAAAGTTTCAAGCAACTTTGCAGAAAAGCAGACTCTAACCTCTTTTCTACCATCATCAGCAACCCTGCACATGTATTACATCAACTACTGCCTCCCGTGAAAACTGTTTCATACTCGCTACGCCCCAGAACCCACAATAGAATAATACCTAAGGCAAACTCTCTATCTCGTAAAACATTTGTCACACGGATGCTTTATACTTAATTTTTTTTTATATTTGATGATCTTTGTACACCAAAATGCGGTTAGCAGTTGGTTTTTCAATAAAGGATATACTTACTTACTTTAGAGCAATTTATTATCTGCGCCAAGGGTATCGAGATGGCTTCAATTGAAAATTTAGTAATTTTGGGGTTGATCTCATTGGGACCTTCACTGTACTTAGTATGGAACTCTTTAGCTAGCTGTACTATCTGAGGCGGTGACGTTAATTCAATGCCTATGGAGGAGACCGTCAAGTTTTTTAGGAATTCCGTAAACGAGGTATCGGTTGGAGTTATCTTCTCAGCTAATTCAAAGTGGACAAGTCGGAGCAAACTAACAGGGCTCTTACGGCGAACAGACATTTATTTAGTGTTTATTTGGTGGCAGCAAACAATCATTCTCTGAACTTCCAGACACTGAAATAGTAACACCAAAGGCTTACGGCTATAATAGCATCTTACCGTGCGAGTAGAACTGTGAACTTAAAATTTAAATAGAATAGAAGTGTCGGCAATTTATCGTTTTGGCACTCTAAATGATTCGCCCATTGTAATTCTTTCTTAAATAGAAGCTGGATCGATGAAATTTGTTGCTTAAATAGAAGTTGGATTGATTAAAATAATTCTCGATTAAAAAGAAGTTGAATGGGTGAAATTTTTTGCTTTATAGACAACAATAATTCTTGCTTAAATAGAAGTTGGATTGATTCAAATAATTTTTGCTGAAATAGAAGTTGGATTGATGAGAATATTTCTTGGCTGCTCCCAATTATCCAGCTCCCAATTGTCTACCCCGAATTATCCGCTCCAAAATGTCCGCTCCAAATTCCCCGGCTCAGAATTATTGTCTGCTCCCAATAGTCCGGCTCCGAATTGCCCTAGAACCCGTACATCACCACGATGTTCAATGCATCTCTGTCTTCCGGGTCTTTCCAATACTTTACAACTCACCTTAAGAAGCCAACACTTCCTCATGGTGACTATTCAAACTACCAACCATTCTTGAACTTATCAATGTTGTCTAAACTACTCAAGTGAGTAGTGAGTTTGCAGCTGACAGAGTACCTGATGTCTGCCGGTCTTCTTCCCGGTCAACAGTCAACCTACCAGAAGTTTCAATTGACTGAAACTGCTCTCATAAGGTAGTCACTTATCTGATTGAGGTGATGGTCTCAGGCGATCACACGTTGCTTGGCCTTCTCGATTTGTCGGCTGAGCTCGACATGGTTGATCATGCCATCCTCGGTGACCACCAGTCTATAACATTCGGGGTTTGCTCAGTGGCGCTGGACTGGATTAGCTCCTATCTTGGGGATGCCCACAGTGTGTTTTTTGAAGAGGTCTCATCATCTGTCCGTCTTCTCCTGTGCTGAGTCCCCCAAGGATCTTTTAGGAGAGCTAGCTGCAGGCTTTGAACTGTCATCGGCTTTTAAGCTGATGAGTCACAGCTCTAAACTTCAGGTCACCCATTGACCGTGGCTCAAAGCTGTAACATATGTCCTTGAGACCCCAAAAATCACATTATTTAATGCCATAGATATACACATGTATAGTTAAGAATGTATATCTACGTGCGTTAGTTGTTAAGATTAGGAGGTTAATTATTTAATTAATTAATTGAACCAGTGTCACAATCAGCACCATTATGGATAATAATATTTTAGCTAGGATTCGGGGTTAATTTGAGATGCTGGGCTAATCCGTAAAGATGTTGGCGAGTTGTGATTGGCAAAATTTAAAAGACAATGGTTGAGAAATGTTGTCTGCTTATTGAACTGAGGGTTGCTGCCTTCACGCTGGAATGCATGGATTAAAGTTAGTGGTATTGGTGACTGTCATAGGCTTTGGTAGTCTCGTGTGGCAGTTTCATTGTACAAACTCCTGATTGCTCAACAGATTTTGGTGAATTGTTTGAGGGACGATCAGCCATTGAAGAATCGTTAGGGAGGTGTCGGAAGACACACTTCGTTGAGTTAGAGATATGAACGCTGCGAACTCTGAGAACTAATATCGATCGAAAGGTTTGCGATTGACTGGATTGTTGTTCAACGCCAGTAGCGAAAATGGAAGTACGATTCATACTTCTTACGCAAATGTTTGCAAGTTATACGAACTATTCTTTTGGTGATTGGATTGCTGTGAATCATCCTCGGGTTCTAGCTTGGAGTAAGCTAGAAAATCTTCAGACATTACAAGAAGAAAACTTTGAACAGAACAACTTCAGCATCACGGAAGAAGACTAGTTTGCCAAGATGGAGATCAGCGGCTCAACAGTAACTTTGAGAGATGAGCACTGATTCAAGTGAATATAAACATTTTTCATCTCAAAGAGTTGTTGGGGAGGTTAACTTAAGATGTATAATAAAGCAATTTTAATACATTTAAAGATGCTGGTGCTAGGTAAGGGGTTACTGGTCTATCAGCTAATGAACTACTGCCATGTCATCGGCCATGTCGATCGCTGATCGACTTCTCCGTCATTTCGACGTATTATTTCGTCTAAAAGCAGAATTTTCTCAGTAACTCCGGATATGTTGGAGTTTTGCATTCTGGACTTATTCATCGGTTTTGCCAAGGATTTTGTGCATTTGATGGCATTTTGTTCGCAAGTCACCTTGCATCAAGCCCATCCTTCTGATGTGTACGGTCGAGCATCATCCATATGGATCGTGTATGCCGCCTGTAGCTGAGTGTTTTCGTGTTGGTGGAGGACGACTGACATGGGCCACTGACCTTCAGTCAACAAAGGCGCTTCAATCTACCGACTGATGCACGACGAATGCCTTTGTACGTACTCCTTGGTGCTTCGACGAATAGCCGGACGAGCATCATTTTCTACCAGTGAGAGACTGCTCGTCGACATCATGACCGTGTTTGTGAATGCTGTCACCTGTCGTCGCTCTACTCTATTGACGCAACTTTGCTCAGAGACTCTGTACATCCAAGCCATCTTCAGCTGTCGACGGGAATCCGTTGGTTGGTTCCACGCATGTGCATTGGCCCGCCAGTGGTGACTCTTCTAGCTTGCTGTGCATTGTAATTGTAATTCTAATTGTAATTGAACATTTATATAGCGCCGCTCATAAATCAGCAGCGCTCTCGACCTGCGTCAGTGTCTGAATCAGGGAACAAGAAAGTCTTAAGACATCTACGGAACTGGGAAGGAGAGAAGGCTAGTAACTCGAGGCGAAGAGATTGGGGAAGAGAGTTCCAAGCTAATGGGCCAACACGGGCAAAGCACCTAGAGTGGGCCGTAGCAGAGCGCATGCGAGGGACAACCATAAGGCCACGGGTCGAAGATCGCAAAGAGGCCCTCGCAGGTAAGGAGGAGACAAAGGTGCAAAAAGACCTCAAGTAGGATGAGGCCACCCCAACAAGGCAGTTACGCATGAGGGAAAGGATTTTGAAGTTTACCCGCTGTTGGATAGGAAGCCAGTGAAGGGTATCCCGAATATAGCCGGAGATATGGGCAAACTTTGGAATGGCGCCTATAAGCCGAGCAGCTGCATTAAGAATAGACTGGAGTTTGTGAGTATTAGAGGTGGAGAGGTAATCATACAGTATATGCCAACATCAAACTATGAGGAAGAGGAAGTAGATAAAATATACGAAGGTATAGACAAAAGATTGGAAAACACAAAAGGAAAAGACTACACAATCATTATGGGAGACTGGAATGCTTCGGTGGGGGAAGGAGAGGAGGAAGGCTATATTGGAAAATATGGACTAGGCAAAAGGAACGAAAGAGGACAGAAGCTAGTAGAGTTCTGCAAGAGGCAAAATATGGTGGTAACAAACACTTGGTACAAGCAAGAAAAACGGCGGAGATATACGTGGAAGGCACCAGGAGATAGTGCACGCTATCAGATGGATTACATCTTGACCAAACAACGATACAGAAATAGTGTGAAAAACGCGAAAACACTCCCCGGAGCGGATGCAGATACAGATCATAACTTGGTAGCAATGACCGTTCACCTGCAATTAAAGTTCATCAGGAAGAATAAGAAAAAGGTAAACAATAAGGAGAAGTTAAAGACAAAGAGTAAGGAACTGGCAAAAAACATAGAAGAGAACATCAGAGAGATGGAAACGGCCACAACTGAAGAACGTTGGAGAGGACTAAAGGAGACCATCACACGGGAAGCGATGAGGACGGTGGGGCAACAACAAGGACAGACGCCACGGAAACCATGGATAACGGAGGACATGCTAAAAGAAATGGAAGAAAGAAGGAAGTGGAAACACCAGAACACAGAAGAAGCCAAGAAAGAATATAGAAGAATAAACAACAAACTGAGAAGAACAACGAGGAAAGCAAGAGAAAAATGGTGGGAGGAGAAATGTGAAGAACTGGAGGAACTGCAGGCGAAAGGAAGATACGACTAAGTATATGAAAAAGTGAGGAAGATGACAAAGAAACCAACAAGGGAAGGAGGAATAGCAGTGGAGGATAAGGAAGGTAAGATGCTGCAGGATCCAGAAGAGATTCAAAATCGATGGAAAGAATATGTAGAAGAACTATACCAGAGTCAGGAAAAACCAAAGAACCTGAATGACGGACCGTACATGGGGACAGGAGAAGATATAGGGCCTGAGGTGTTAAAAGATGAGGTATTGGCAGCAATCAGTGACATGAAAAACAACAAAGCAGAAGGGGTAGATAACTTCCCAGCCGAAAATTTAAAAAACCTAGGAGAAAAAGCAACAGGAGAATTAATAAGATTATGCCAGGACATATATAACACTGGGAAGTGGCCCGAAGACTTTCTAAAGACCATCATGATACCCATAAAGAAAAAGAACAATGCAACAACTTGTAAGGATTACAGAATAATTAGCTTACTGCCACACGCAGCCAAGATTATGCTAAAGATAATAAAAAAAAGAATACAGGCAAAGGTAGAAGCTGACAAAGGATTAGGAGAAGATCAATTTGGGTTCAGAAAGGGTCGGGGTACAAGAGACGCCATCGGATCACTGAGGGTCCTAGCAGAAAGAAGTCTGGAGTATGGACAAGAGGTTTACATCTGTTTTGTGGATTATGAAAAGGCGTTTGACAGGGTAGATTGGAGGAAGCTGATGACTGCACTGAGACGAAGAGGAATCGACTGGAAAGATAGGAGGCTTATAGGGAACCTCTATATGAACCAGCAAGTAAAGATAAGAATAGATGGAGAATGTTCAGAGGAAGGAGAAATTGGAAGGGGAGTAAGACAAGGATGTCCTCTATCACCACTCCTCTTTAACATATATATAGAGGAGCTAATACAGGAGGCAATGGAGGAGATAGAAGAAGGAGTAAAGGTAGGAGGAAGACTTATAAAAGCCTTAAGATTTGCTGACGATCAAGCAATGTTGGCGACGACACAGGCAGGTCTACAGAAGATGATGGACAAATTAAATCTGACCTCAAAGACATACAACATGAAAATAAACATTGGAAAGACAAAGAGTACGAGGATAAGCCGAGAGGAGGGGGAGGTAACAGAGAAAATAAAAATCAACAGTGAGGAGGTGGAACAGGTCAAGAGTTTTTGTTACCTGGGAAGCATGATAACAACAGATGCAAGGTGTCAAAGCGACGTGAAACGAAGAATAGCACTGGGAAAAGATGCTTTCATGAAAAGAGGAGAATTGTTGAGAGGAGGGCTAAATAAAAGCCTGAAGAAAAGACTGGTCAAAACACTGGTATGGAGTGTGGCACTATATGGGTCAGAGACCTGGACCATCAGGAAAGATGAGATTAAGAAATTAGAAGCTTTTGAGATGTGGATCTGGAGAAGGATGGAGAAGGTGAGCTGGACTGAGCATATAACGAACGACAAGGTACTACAAATGGTTGATGAAAAACGATCGCTAATAACAACAATAAGAGAAAGACAGAAGAACTGGGTGGGGCACGTATTAAGAGGAGACTCCCTCCTGAAAGAAATCATAGAAGGGAGAATGGTAGGGAAAAGAGGGAGGGGAAGACCGAGGCAGATGATGCTGGGCTGTGCTCCATCCTATCTTATAAGATAGGATGGAGCACAGCCCGCAAGGCAACTATTCATAAACATTGGGATCCTACACTTGATGCCTTTGTGCTTCGGCACCAGCGCAATTCCTCCTGCATGAAGCTCAATATATATGCCCAAACCTAGGTATGCCTCCAATCAGACGGGCCGCAGCATTCAGGAGAGACTGCAGTTGGTTAATGTGGGAGAGAGTAAGCCTCCACATACAGAGCATTGTCATAATCAACCCTTGAGTGTATGAATGCGTGCATGATGGACATGGGAGCTTGAGTTGAAAGTGAGTCTCATACCGTGCGTAACTGCGTATCTTGTGCAAGTGATAGAAGCACATTCGACATACTCTTCCCACATGATCTGAAAAGATCAATTCCTAGCCCAAATCACACACAGTAATACAGGGTGGGCCAGCATAAATGCACCTACTTTGCATGCATATAACTCAGCCAATTTTTGTAACTTATTTATACTTAATGCGTCAAATTAAAGATAGTTCAGTCTAGTATTAGCTTTGAAAAACTCGAACTGGTACTAGTTTTAATTTTTCCGAAATGTTTGGAACAGCCCTACCTACCATATTTTGTTGTCATTAGTGACGCAATATGGCGCCGTTGACAGACGATCATAGAGTTTTGATCCGAATTTTGCGAACTGATAAGGGATTTAATTCGTTTCAAATGATTAAAGAGTTTCCTAACCGAGGATCAAATAAAAATACGTTGAATCGTCTGATACGGAAAATTGATGAAACAGGAACTTCGCGTCGTAAACCACGCGAATCGGTACGCACAGCGCGCACACCCGCTAGCATTGCTTGTGTCCCTGTTGCAGCACGTGGTAGACATATTGAATATTCATGTGATTACAAAAGACTGCAACAGACTATCTCCTAATTAATTATTAATTTTGCTGTGCTGTACAAATTTCTGGCTATATGGTTTTTTTTGTGCAGTTAGTTGTAAAAATTGTCAAGAATTTTTTATTAGCTAGTTACTGCAAAAACGATGACTGTTGTTATGTCACGATCTACATCATATAGGATAAAGCTACAATAACAAATGTGTTTGAATCTTAATACTAGAGTGAAATATCTTTAATTTCACGCATTAAGTATAAATAACGTACAAAATTTGGCGGAGTTATATGCATGCAAAGTCGGTGCATTTATGCTGGCCCACCCTGTATAAAAGGAAACAACTTTGGTTATATTATGTCTGTAGGTCAAGAACTGACACTATCACAACTATCACAAGTTCAAAATTGTTTACTTTATAAGTCGTTTCTCTCGCTCATCACCAGGGCTTATGTGATAACAAATTTTCTCATCATTTAAAGGTAGAAGTGTGCTCCTTTGCAAACTGTAAGGCAGATTTTTAATGGGCCACCAATGCTGTTTAGCAATATGGGTATAATATTCATAACTGCTGGATGTGTGTAAGTTGGGCTACTTTTCTGTTGGTTTAAATCCAGATAATGTAATTGACCATTAAATGTATTTTAAATCAATTTAAATGTATAACTTATAAATTTTATCTTCACTGTTCATATGTGGGTATATTTGTTGATTAGCTTTTGTTTCTCTTCAGATTATTAATGGGCTGAGGAAGTTTGATGTTGGTTACCAAGGCAATCCAGATCTGCAGCCAATTAGGTCATACGAATGTGCCTTTCTTGTCCGTTTCCTGTACAGTATCTCTTGTTTTCTTAACAGCCGGGTAAGTCTGCATGTGAATGTGATCTATAATCTTATTACTTATATAGTGTAACATAATGTTGCATATACAAACAAGAGTACTCCTCAACGGAGTTCCTGACCTGACACCACCAACTGGCTTTCAGACAGAATAATGGCTTTCAAGATAGTAGTAGCAGAGCAGAGAATACCAAAAACAAGCTTTCATGGAGATTGCTAATAATAGAGTACATAACACACACTGATGGGGAGTATTTTAAATACTAGTATTCAAAATACTATTTTGAAATACTACTTAAGTATTTTGAACTTGTATTTAAAGTACAGTGCAGTGGAAGTATATGTATAGGCGCTTGTCGGCAACGTTAATTTACGAGAAACAAGCTAAAAACTGCAAATTTTGACTCTTTTACGTAAATTTTTTTTCATGAAATTCAAGCGTTAAAATATCTTAAAAACATTTTAGTTACCCCAAAAAACCTTACAATTAATTGTTTCTTTAGAAAAACCGAGTTTTTTAATGAGCATTGCATCTAACAATAGCGGAAATAAACGTCAATTTGACCGTTTTTCAAAGGGCAACATTTAGAGTCGACTTATGGGAACCATCAATATTATATATGGTTGGAAAGGTCAGGGTCTGATCTACATAATGAAGCGATCATCAGGATTGGTTGAAAATAAATTAACCTACAAAAGATGAATAATTAATGTACACAAAACGGCCTTTTGCAGGGCCAAGCTCGTCACGTGACAGCCTATGCCAGCCGTGATTGGTTAGCTGGCTGTTATCATATGCAATTTACCACGATCGGAGATTTAAAAATGGCTCATGTTGTGCTTCTGAGTTCAATTGTGAACAGTTTAAGCGGATTCATTTCGAAATTTATAATTATTTGCGAAGAATAGAATGCAAAGTAACCCAATTACTGAACGACGTAAACATTCACAGCGCCAAAGACTTTGCTGATATTTTTGAGAATACGTCATCAATTCAAAGGACTTTATGAGTCAAAACTTTTATCGCATTTTTCTCCAAATGTAGTATCCATGCTAAACTTTAAGAGTGCAGAACTCCTGTTAGGAACATCTTAACCTTTTCAACGCGTATCCCGGCGCCGCGCCGGGATATCAAAACATGCCGCTGTACTTATCCTGGCGCGTCGACGGGATAGAAAGAATGATTTTATAGGTTCTCCCATTTCTGCGGGAAAACCCCTTAGCAGTGTGCAGAGATGCCATTGGTTGTCAACAAATGCACTTTATAAAGAAATGCATATCTATGGTAAAAAAATACATATCTATGGTAAAAAAATACATATCTATGGTGGCTTTTTCCATGTTCTATATTTACTTTATTCGTGTCATTTAGGGTTATATACATATATATACTTACACGTACCTATGCATGAATATATACACATACACATACATATATTAAGGATCCTGAGTGGCCGAGTGGGCTGGTGCCCGCTCGTCACGCCGGCGCCCCGGGTTCGCTTCCCGGTCGGGTCGGTTTATCAGAGATTAATTTCTCGGATCTTTACTGCGGGTGGCTCGGTCGCATTATAAACGTGGAGTACAATACAACACACAACACAACACAATATACTGGGGCGCGGTGGTTTGGGGGTATGTTCGGTGCCTTGCAGCTGGAGGGTTGCGGGTCCGAATCCACCTCAAAGCCGCTGCGTAGGGACCCTGGGCAAGTCCTTCACTCGCAATTGCTCATGCGCTTGGCGTGAAACTCCGACTACAGCAGTAGTCGGGAGCGCCTCTGAATGGGAAATCTGGTTGAGGCGCTATAACAAGTGTTCAAATACAATACAATACAATATATACACATACACATATACGTATAAATGTATTATACACGCACATATATATACACATAAGTACATATATATATACGTATATTCATACATGCACATATATACATAAGTACATATATATACGTATATTCATATATATACTTGTACATATACACCAACATCTATGTACATATATATATACATATATACATATATACTCACGTACTAATTATGCAGTACGGCGGTTGCCACGGGCAGCAGTAACGAAAATAAGTAAATAATATGTCATTTGAAAGGTCTTACATAGTAGAATCTCATGGGAGAATAAAGTAAATTTTGATTTTTGGCGACAAAAGCTTACTTTTGCCATGGTGGGTCACATTATACTTTTACTTAAAATACTTATTTTTAGTATTTTCTATTTTAAAATATGATACTTTAGCTTAAAATTAATAACATAGCATAAGTTGTATGCAATAAGCCTGTGTTAATTGTCATTGGGCCATTTAGATAATACTTATTGGACTGGACTGTAAACCAGGTTAATTTTCAGTGTACGGCATCACTGACAAATTATATATGGTCCAGTGACAGTAGGTTTGGTTATAGACTACTATGTACTAATATATAGGAGTTCGTGTGGCTTGGCACATCCAACCACATGCTGGATTAAGTTACAGGTTTCTTTTATGTGTATACGAGGAGCGAGGAGGATTATAATGAACCAGAGGTAGGCGTAATTCAGCTGCTTGAAGTAGATTTTAGTACAGATAAATGAGATAATGTGTAGAGATAAAAGCCAACATGCTATTAATCCTAGTGATGATGGTGATAAATGAGGAAGTGTGTTACGGGTCAACTGCCCATTCATCTCTGCAGCCTTTAATCCTTTTGCTGTGACAGCCTTGTAATCTTGTGTGCGCCATGCAAAGAACAATTAACAAAATTCAATATTTTTATGTCCTTACCCAAATAACTTTTGTCAGCAACTATGGAAATATTTAGGCGTGGTTAATTGTTATATGAAAAGAAATTTATTGCTACAGTAAATTCTTATTACATTTGGACATTTCAATTATAATTATATGATTACTACATTTTAAAAGTCCTGTTGTGTATTGTCGCGAAACCGGGGAATCGAACTCTAATGACCAGGACCAGGATACCGATGGTTTCCCCAAGCTTCGGAAGTGCTTCTTAAATTCCCGCGGGTAAGGCTCCCGGAGTATGACAGGAGGCAAATATGATTCAATCTTTTATTCTGGCACAAAAGAAAACTCTCGCTTGACCTCAGCCGAACTGATTCAAGTCCTGACCGCTTACAAAGTCTGTCCAAAGAGCGGAGACGTTCAGAGGTGTCAACGTCCTTGATCGTCAGCGCCGATGCAATGGAGTCCAGGGTTCGTGTTGCCCTGAAAGAAAGAACCCCCAACTCGTTCAGAGAATGACAGTATGTCCACCCCAGAAATATCGCAGGTTGATCCGTGTCTGAATCGTCCTGATTAATGGCACAATGTACAATGTTTCGCTGAATATCCACAGAGTCAGGGTAACGGGGCACGAGTCCGTCAGGCCCCGGCGGCGTCCTTAACCGAGCTTCACAGTTCGGTGCGTAAAGCTGCTTTCACTGCGAGTCCCAAAGCTCACTGGTTTCGGAGGCAGGGGCAATCGGTCCCCCAGCCATCCGTCGACGTCTGCGACTTAACTCGTCTGCTCTCCTTCTCAGGCGTTCAGCGACGGTTCCTTGTATGCTTCGGAACAGGATGGGCGACGGCGGCGTTTCCTCCTTTCCGATGGAGGTTTGCGTGTTTTCTGCACTTGGTTGACCGTTGGATTCTTCTCTCTTCGGACTGATGACGACCACCAGGCGGCGGTGAAGCGACAACCCTGCAACGACGAGTTCAGACTCCGGAAGGTCTACTTCCGATGTAGATTTCTCCGCTCCTCTTTGCAACTTCCCAGAAAGACCATGGACGACCATAGACGACGAAGACGACAAAGCTTCTGACGACGGCGAATCCTGACGAGGGCTTCCTTCGCCTTTTATAGCCCGTGGACTGAATCCGAGGTGGGTCAACTCATTCGGAGATGAGCCAGCTAATTCTAAGTTGGGCTAACTCATTTTGAGATGGGCCACCCAATTTTGAGTTGGGCCGTCTATATCTTAGTTGGGCCATCTAGATTTGAGTCAGGCTAGCTAATTCTGAGCGGAGCATCAATATTTAAATTAGATAACTCCTTTCAGGCCAGGCTATCTATTTTTAAACCATACCGGCTAATTTTGAGCCAAACCAAATAATCCTGGCAACTTAAAACAGAGGTAAATTCTCCCCTTAACTCAAAGGCGGCTCTCTGCCCTCATTTTCGCTACAGTATGATACAATTTGAAGCATCTTCTTTCCAAACACAGGAGCATTTGAATTGTCAACAATATGGAAAAATTTCAATATCAATTGATATCTATCCCTTGTCATAATGCGACGGAAAACTGGTGTCGAATATAACCTACCGATATCTGTAGACCAGTACAATTCAATGCTTGGTTTCTTCAGCGATCCCATCAGCAAAGTAGTAGCTAAAAATTTGAGCATTTCTTCTTTTGAAACGGCAACCCAACTACGAACACTACATTTCTCTTTGGAATATTTTGCTGGATCCTGATCTATTCAGTGTTCAGCATCTCAGTTTGTTTCAACAACAAAACAATTCAATAGATCTTTGTCTATAAATAGTCTAAAAAATCTGTTAAATGAGAATTTTGTGTATCTATTTACACACCAGATTTTCCAGTGAATTGATGAACAATAGGTTCAAAGTCTTCTCCTGAAAACCCAACGGGCAGTCCCAATTACATTGTCTTCATCTGTTTCTACACTTATCTAAAGTAAGTAAGTAAGTATATTCTTTATTTATCGAACTGCGTAACCGCACTTTGGTTTACATGAAATTAAGCATTACAAAGCATTCATGTTAAAAACTCTTTTCTCATTAAGTTGTCATCGTGTGGGACAATTCGGTCATGCGGTCTGGGAGGCAGGGAATAGGGGTGTCTCTACAGGAGGGAGGAGCGGGTTCAGAACATGGCCAAGGCAGCAGTAAAGAGGTTCCCATCTGCTGTTCTACACAGCTGTTCTAATGTTGGGTTACCCTCTGGTAGGTAGCGTAGTCAGACCAGGTGGTCCATCAGGGACTATAGTCTATTGCACTCCTGCTGCCCCACAAAACCCCACCATGCCGGTGACGCGTACAACAAGCAGGCCACAGTAGTCATTCGTACAACATCATGTAGCATTGGTCCTGCTAGGCCATGTCATGATGTGCAGGCATACCTTGACATCTCGCAGCCCACTCTGTTACATGTTCCAGCTCGGCCCTGATCGTCAGAGGCGGATTAAGGCATGTTCAACATGTTCGGCCGAACAGGGGCCCCCACACTTGAGGGGCCCTCACAAATCAAACAGAAAAAATTTCAATATTTTATCATTATTGTTATTTGTTAAGGCTAATAGTAAAATTGAGCAAAAATCAGAACAAATTATTCGAAACTACCCATTTTAATATATACAAATACACAACTTTCGCAAATGTGGAACATATATATTAGGGTGACACTCAAAATTAAAATTTTAAATTTTACAAGTCTCACCCTTTTAGATGGTTATGTACCAGTATGGCAGAAATATCCTCCCTCCTGCTTTTCTCTCCTATTTCAGCCCAATTATACCTATCAATGACACTAGAAGCAATAGAGAATACTCATGCATCTTCGCAAGAACAAACTCACGTAAGTTCTCAATCAAATACCAAGGTCCTCTCGTTTGGAATAACCTTCCTTTGGTCATTCGTGAGGCTAAGAGCCTCGTTCGTTTTAAACACTTGATCCGTGCACACGCAATGAGTATTATTATGTAGCTCTTTGTGCTATATCTCATTCTATTGATTGCCCGTTATCCAATTTAAAGTGTACTGCCTGATACAATTATAAGGTTGTAATGCTTGTTATACTTAATGCTCTGTGTCTTGGCAGTGCCTTGTTGTTCTTATGTTCTCATAACGGTGCTTAGTTTTATTAGCATTTGATTTTTGGCTGTTTCTGTTTAATTTCTTTGATTTTGTTGAGTAGGGATGGAATTCCCCTGCCGTCCATTTAGTCCTAGAAAATAACTTGCAAGTTTTGCTATATAGTTAAAGCAATTAGGCCCCTATTCAGCGGGACTTGTCCCTTCGGGTGTGCCCTTTGCTCCCTCATACCATCTCTTCATAGATAAACTTCTGCAATAATTGTTTGTGAACTTTATATACTGTAGTTTCATGCTGTTAATTTTGTTTTGTTTCTGGGATCAATAAATTGATTGATTGATTGATTGATTGATACAATTAAGTAACTATTCAGAAATTTTTTGAAATTAATTAGTCAATATTTAAAGGTCGCTCAACGCGCCAAAAGTTTTACATTGTGGTCAGTGCTAAACACAATGTTGATATACAGGCTATCAACTTATGGTTTTGATACCACTACTGTTTAACAAGTCCTTTTATGATTGTTTGTTGTTTGAGTCTGGATATTCCTTCCTATGTTTCTCAACCACCTGCAGTAGGTATTGCTTCTATTCTTCCTGATTTGCAAGTACTCCATTGACTGTATGTTCGACCGCTTCGGACCGCATCATTTACGACTTTGAAGCTCATAACTCGGCGACGAGCCAAGAGAAAGTTGTCGTTTGTCTGTCATGCGCTTGGAAGTAGTTGTAGAAAGTCTGCAGGAATATCCAGTACAGCAAAGAGTTTCTTAGTGTTTGTAGTTACAAAATCATATTGCTCTTGTAGTGGTACTTCCTGCACATTAGCTTTGATACGCCAAAGAGGTTCATTGAATCCTAGACAAACAGTTTGAGGGCTGCAACCATTGCAATCTTGCTATTATCAGAAACAGCTGAATCAAACAATGCCAGGCCAACTAACATCTTGCTCAGGTACAACGAATGGTTTGAAAAGCTATGTACTGCTGCTTTAGCGATGGTTTCATTTGCTGCCTGGTTAGAAATGAGCTGCTGCAACTGTTGCAAGTCATTCCAGGGTGATGACATTGGACACTGGCATGTGCACCATGCCTTGAGATACATCTGAAGAACAAAATAGATTGAACTCATGACGGCTTAGCAGTTTAAACACAGTCAGATTAAACTGAGAACGGATGAGGTAGATTTTCAAACAATATATCAACTTCCCCATCCACTGCACTCTGTGGAAAGCTCCAGGAACAATGATGTGTTGCTCATCAACAGGTGGGACGTCTAAAAATCTCAAAGCTAGTCCCAAAAGCTCTTTGTAGTCATCTCATGCATTAAAATTCTTCAACTGACCTTGCACAAAACTTACCAAGTCATCTCTGCAGTGAGACAATCAAATATTCAACCATGTCATTCCTATGGCCATCTTTATCAGTCGAGCTGCAAGATTTCACAAATTTTTCTAACAGTTTCATTGTAGGTCTGCTTGATTTTGCTGTCAGAGTATCGAAGACTCTCCCACGATCAGCTCATGCACATGATGTCTGCAGGTCAAGCTTAGAAGATGTCTTAAGCTTGAGCTCCAGCAGAACACATGCTCCTGCATGAAGGCCGGTTTTGCTAGACGT